>JADRCD010236233.1:0-23420 GCA_019843815.1 Montemys delectorum | reverse complement strand
CACCATCTGTACAGCCTAGTGTGGTGCTTCTCAATATGCCTAGTACCATGCTTGCCACATAAGCAGTGCCTGAGAACTGTTCTCACCAACCTTTCTTTCTTGTTTTAGGCTGGGCTGGCAGCTCTGGAGGCACGAGAAGGAAGCATCAGGCATCTCAAAGCATTTGCCCTTTAGCTCCTTTACATTTATAAGAGTCCCAAGGAGACCATAGGAAACTTCAGTCTACTGCAATGTTCCCTACTGAACTTCATGCTTCAAAACTGAGATAGTTCTAGAAGCCAGCAGGGCCCACCTTGCTGCAAAGTAGAGTGAGTGGCCATCTGCTGAGGTGCGGGAGTCAGGGAAATTTGAATGCCGCCCTGAACGACCACCCTGGTGTCTGTGGTGTCTGAAGTCCTTTTAATGGATGACCAAGCCTTTATAAGACTAAGAATGTGATTATAAGAGAGAGAGAGGCAGAGCAATTATTTAAATTTATCCTGTAGTATAAATGACTGACATGATATATTCCTTTTGAGTAAATTCTGGTGAGTAAGAAGAAAGGAACATAAAGACACTGACACCTGAAGAGAATAAAGGATGACAGACTGATAGATGGGCTCAATTAAGAAGGCAGAGAGACCCTAGGGACCAGCCAGCATAGCCTCTGTAACCATGACACACCATTTTCCCAGTCATAGGACTGAGATGTTTTAATCTAGCTGCGGTCTTGTCAGAACTGCATTAGAAACCGTGGTTCAGGCTCTGCCTCTCTGAGCACAGAGCCCTCCCATTTCTTGGACTGGATGTAAGACTGCAGCAGAGAAACCAGAGGAATCGTATTCTTCTTTCCTGTTTGGTGGTTTGAGGGTTGACCATCATCTTTTCTCAAGGAGATGCCATGGTGCACAGCTCCCAGATTCGCAGAGCTTGCTGTGCTCCCAGATGGGGCTCACTCACCTGAGGTCGTTTCCACTCCAATTTCGAAAGGGGCTTTCCCATGAGCAGCTTCTGGCCTATGGAAGATGGCTCGGCAGGGAATGTATCATCTATAAATAGCTGACGCCTTCTCAGGCAATGATCCCTTAAGGATCTAAAGTCCTGATTCTTGAACTTGACCACGGAGGTTTCTGCTAGAGGCTCTGCATCATGTGCCATGGCTAGCTCTAGAAAGATGTCTGAAGTCCTTTCTTTCTGTTGAGAGAAAGGAAAGTGATTAGTGCCAGAACATTCTAATGCCTCTCACATCTATCAGATCTGAGATTAAGATGTCTGCTGTCCCTGACATAGAACCCCTGGGTGGGCAAGACTCAAGTAAAATTTAATATCCATACTTCCTGTTCATGTTCAGCTTGGTGTACTGAATTAGCTTTTTGGTGTGTTCTCGTGTGCATCAGAGACTCTGAGGGCATTTGTCCATTTAATGAACATTTACTGAGCACTGACCTTGTGGCATGCACTCTTCTGAATGCTGGCAATCCAAAGATAAACACATCATGATCTTTATTCCCGAGGGGCTCATTACCAAGTGAGGAAGATGAATTAGACGTTTCAACAACCGGCTATCATTCAACAGACACTACTCAATTAAAAATGTGTACAAAGCCCGTGGCTGTAAGAAGGAGGTGCTATAACTCCCCTGACAGTCTGGGAGGACATTCCCATAGGTGGTGACATTTGAATCAGGCCTTGAAGGGAGAATTTACCAGCAGAAGAAATGGTGAATAAATTTTTAAGTGGTTGTAGCTGCTCTGGGAAGCTGTGTGAAGCCATAGGGTGTGGGAGAGGAGGAAGTGACTTGGAAGGTTTAGGGGGGTTTAGTTGGGGCTGGAATAGTTAAGTATCGGGGGGAAATGGCTAGGAAGGTAGATTGGGGAGTGTAAAAACGCATTTTTTTCATTTGTTTTGTTTTGTTTGAGGTTTTGATAATCATCTGCAAAAGTGCACGTGTGTGCATGCGTGTGTATGTGTGAGTGTGTGTGTGTGTGTGTGTGTGTGTGTGTGTGTGTCAGGGCTGGCATATAAGCTGTGTTCTGATAGTATCTGTAGATAGGATGGTGGTTCTTAAACAAGTAGGTGGCCAGATGAAGGTGAGAATTCATGCAGACTGGAGGAGGTCAGAGGCCACTGCATCTGTCCTCTGGAGAGATAGTGTTGGAGCATTAATGGAGAATACAGTAGAGGGTAGACAAAGCCCAGAGTTGTTTTACAGACAGAACCTAGAAGATTAGATGATGAGTTGGACAAGGAGGAGAGGGGAGGTGGTGTCATGAATGGCCACATGGGTTTTAAAGTTGACATTGTATTTTCGCCACCTATATCGTGGATATCCAATACTGAACTAGCATCGGTGTCTAGGAACCAATCTATCTACCTATATGGGTTGATTGTACCAAACTTATAGGGTTTGTGATGGTATTACAGAACATTTGGCCCAACCAAGAAGTTGATATACAGTAGGAGTTCATTAAATGCCATCTAAGTTTCTTGAAACATTGTCAATAAAGGTTTAGGGTTCTTGTCCAGGAAGCTATGCACGTATAACCGATGCAATCCCACAACACAGCCCTCACATCCTCCACCTGTGAAGCTAGCCTCAAACTCACAGTCACAAATTCACCTTATTAGTGGGACGTGCCGAGCCCTTGCAAGGCTTAAAGTCCTGCTAGTGAAGCTTCTTTGACCAAGGTCTACTCAAGTTGGCACACAAGGTCCTGATGCCCACATTTTCCATTCGCTACTATTTCACAGGGGAGAAACCCAGTGAGAGAGAATGAGGGAACATGGGAAACCAACTTATAAGGAAAGAACATGAACTGACAGCCATGACTTGTGAATCCTAGAAAAACATATGCAAACTTAAAATAACTTTGCAATTACTTGCAGTTACTTGGTAGTGGTATGTGGCAAATTACCGAGATAGTACAAATTCACAGGCAGAATCTCACCAGTTAAGTGTCATTGTTCCAGCACATTCGGAGGGAAATTGTACTTATAATTTTCTCCCAAGTAAGATAGGAATAATTTACATTGGCATTATTAGACTGAGCTCTGTAAAACTAGCATTGTTACAGATCAAAAATAGTTAAATCTAGTCAGATCCATATAGTTTAACCTAAGGTTAAAACAATGATTAAATATAGGCAATTTGAGTTGTTTTCACAAGTGTGATGTATGCGTTTCTTCAACTTAGTTATTGGGGAAGAGAAAAAGCCAGACCAAAATATTCTGTATGCCTCTGCATCTGCAATGAGGTTATACAGAGAGCCCACAACAAATTAAATAACACTGACAGAGCTGAGGTAACAACAAGCTATCATTCAAGAGCAGAAAAACAGTGATAGAAATTGCTTGTCAATTCAAGAGAATGGCAGTTACACCCAGTAATGAAGAGGTAGGGAATTGTGGGTTTTTCAACTGTGTGCGTGCTCAGGGACCAGGGAACCAACACAGCATTACCCAGCCTCCTGCCTCTCCATCAGACATTGAATTGGAGTGTGTGAGAAAGTCTAGCAATGACCTAATTTTAGCTTATGAAAACCACACTGTAGTTACCCTTAATAACACAATTATGGGATTGCTAGTAAGGAGGTCATAATTGCATGTAAAAATTAAAGTTTAAAGAATTTAGTTTCATTTCTCTGTCAGAGTCATTTGCAGATCTTACAAGTGGGGGATGATTCCCTGGCTCATTCTAGAGACCCCTCCCCCCCACTGCCCACTATTGGGTAGTGGGTTGGCCAGACTTTAGGCATTGCCCATTTAAAAGTCACTGTCCTAATCTGTAAAATGGAGATCATTTTTACATACATAACAGGGTCATTCTGGGTCTCAGAAAAAACTGTATTCATAGAACATGTAACACCATAGCTGACAAACAGAAAATGGTCAATGGTAACATTATTAGTACAATGAACATTATCATTTGAGCGTGAATGGGTTATGTGGTGGCCTGACATCTTCCAAGACAAGGGACTTGCTTGTACTCAAGGGCAGGCTCGGATCTCAGGGACCTGAAGGATGCAGGTAGGAGGGTGATCATACCTCTCCTATTTGTTTTGCACAGTTGGCTCATTCACTGGGCTGTCTAATGCCACAGTGGCAGATGGACATCTGCTATTGGAAGACATAGGATACTCTGGGGAAGGATCTGTTTTTTTAATCCTGTTTATTTAAAACAGTATTTTTATTATTTCTTTGAGAGTTTCATACCCTTTATTTTGTTCATATTCCCCTCTCATCTTCTCCCAGATCCTGAGTCCAGTGTATGCTGCCCACACCCACTTGGGTGTAGGGCCATCTCCTGCAGCGTGACTGACTGATCAGAGGCTACACCCTTTATGAAAACTGACTCTCCCTCTTCTGGCAGAATCAATTGCCAATGGCTCCAAAGTCAGGGTAAGACTTCATGTGCACCTATGGGGGAGAATCTTGATGGGTGACAGAAAGGACGGAGAAGGAGGTTTATTCAGCTAAGAATGCGCACACACACACTTCACACTTACAGCATCTCCTCCTTTCCAAATTGTTCATCTGTAGAACCTGACAATATGTCATTATTATGTGTCCCAGAAAGGACCTCTCAATTTTCCCATTTGTCACTTTGGGGTTTCTTTCCTTTCTTTTCTCCCCTAATTGCCCCACATTGTAAGAGGAAGCAAAACAAGAGAACGCTCAACTACACTGATCTTAGAAACAGAAAGTACAAGAGGTGAAAGCCCTGCCTGATGCTCAGGGGCAAGTGTGGCTGGCTGCTGAGACTCTCTTGGGAGCAAGAAAAATGGCATAGGAGAGGTAGGTCAATGGTGGAATGAGTAGAAACTCAGAAATTGGGTAAGTCAATGGGTCAGGCTTCAAGAAGGTGTGTGTGGGGGTGGGCATGAACTCCTCCCCCTCATTCTGCTGATCTCAACAGCTATGAATCAGGCTGAGTCCAACCTTCTTTACACTCCTCTGCTGAGGGGGAGACTGTTTTAGTCATCTTGGGCTGCAAAACAAAACATCACACACTGGGCCCACCAGCAAAAGATTTTATTGTCTTGATTCCATGTGGAGGATGAAGAGAAGACCAGTTCTGTGTGCTCAATTCCTTTTTATCCAAGGCCATGATCTTTCATAACTTCTTCCTTATGATTTCATCCCCAGACACAATAGTACTAGGGGCTAGGTTTCCTTCAGTCTGGATAGGGGTGGTAGGGTACTTAAACCAGTTCGCAGTAGTGGTTAGTGAACTCCAGTTTAACCTAACAGCTCTCCTGGCACTGATTACATATTCTAAGAAGTTTGCATATCTGAAGGTACTGGGGGATATTAATTAGGACCTTTGAGTATAAGGGATGGATGTCAGTGGACAGAAAAAGAATTGGCCAAGCAGCACTTAATAGTACTGAGAATACAAACATTTGGATGAATGAAAAATGGTAAAGTTTCTTTAATGGAAGAGATACTTGATAAAACATGTAAGAACATAGCTACATCTCAAAATCATCATGTTGAGTGAAGGAAAGTAGTGCAAAAGAGCACACTCTGTATAAGCGTGTTTAACTAATGTGATTGTGACAGAAAATGTTTGGTGGTCATCATAAGTGGAGGGCTAAGAGTGAATGCATTACAACTCTTGAGGGTGACACTGATGCTTGTCTTGAGTGTAGTGAGGACATCACATGTGTAGGCACCTGTCGATTTAAAGTACAATGTTTGTACTTTAAATACAGATAGTTCTATGTTAGTTGTACCTAAGGTACTTAAAATTAGGCACTGTACAAAGCAGGTATAATCTCCATCTACTTCCTTTCTTTTTTTTAAATATTATTATATTTATTTATTTATTTAGTATTTCTTTTTTTTAACAATTATTTATCTTATATATATGAGTACACTGTAATTGTCTTCAGTCATATTGCAGATGGCTGTGAGCCACCATGTGGTTGCTGGGAATTGAACTCAGGACCTTCGAAAGAGCAGTCAGTGCTCTTAACCACTGAGCCATCTCACTAGCCCCTACTTCCTTTCTTAATCCCACAAGTTAACAAATAACTGTGCTTCATTCCCCTCCCCATCTCATGTTAACCTACAACGTATACAGCAATCTCTCCATTGACAATGGAAGTTCTTCTCTTTGCTTTAATGAGACGTTATGCTATAAATATGCTTAGCATACCTTGTCCTAAGTGTCTCCGGGTTAGATCTCTCGGAGTGGAAGTTTTGGTGTAGAATATGCACACATGCAGTCTAATTCAGCTATATTATTGTCCAAGGAAGAGACTCCATTGCTATATCTTCAGTGATTCTAGGTATTGGCAAGCTTCTCATTAGTATCCATCTAGTGTGAGCAAATAACAACTCCTTGTGGTCTTAATTTGTTTCTCTGATTAGTGGTAAGATTGAACATTTTTCAATATATTTCTTCTCCATTTGTACTCTGTCCCTTGAGAAATGAATATTCATATCCTATGCACATTTATCCACTGGCTTGTCCTTCTCATTGATTTGCAGGACTCCTTTATCTTCTTGGCATACACGTCTTTGATTGGGTATATATGGTGCAAGTATCTTCAGCCAGCTGTGGCTTTATCTTCTTTCTGTGTCATTTGAAGAACCCAGCTATCTTCTAATTTACACAAACATTAAAATATCAATTTGATTTTTATAAACTGAGCCAAATGTTAAGAGTTGTGGGTATTTAATATAAGAAACTGTGTGAGTTTTCTTTCTTTTTTTAAAGTTGATTTGTAATTAACACTATAGTTTTTCTGATTTAAGGATTTTTATAGCTCTGTGGCATCTTTAACAAATCTGATGCAGATAAAAGAACCTGAAATACATTCAAGGGACATTTTGAGCATTTGGTAAATGAAGATGAAAGAAGAGGGCATCTGTGTGTGCACGTGTGTGTGTATGTGTGGTATGTGTGTATTTATGTGTGTATGTGTATACACGTGTGTGTGAATGGTATGTTTGTGTGTGTGAGTGGTGTGTGTATGTATGTGTGTGTATGTGCATCTGTGTGTGTGTGTGTGTTTGTGTGTGGTATGCATGTGTGCAGGTGTGTGCATTCCTGTCTTTTAATACAACTGTTTTTTTTTATAATAATCTTATCTTATTCTACCCGTGTAAGGCAGCAGCAGACTAGCTTGGTCAGGCTGTGCATCTTGCCATATGGGAGCACCGTGCAATGTAGCACAGTGAGGCAGAGGCATCACAGTAAACAGAATTCATAGTTTACAGTCTGACCTAGAGATGCAGATAAGCGAGGCTGGGCTACCCTGGAATCCCTATACTGTAATTTTTACCTCAGCCATCAAAGAAATGTGTGGAGATTTAAACGAAGAGCGTTTGCAACTTTTTCATCATGTTTAATCGTGGCAATAAAGGAGAAGCACCACCCCAGGACGGACAGAATCAAAGCTCCAAATGACCTCAGAACTAAGAGAATGAAGTGTGACCCAGCTGCTCACATAGAGGATTTTGCATCTGAAGGCTGATTGCGCATGTGCAAAGCGAGCATGACTTACCTAGACTTGATTTTGAGAATAGTTAGTATATCTAATTTATTGGTTAAATGGAGAAAAACTATGGATATGGTCTGAGCAGCTACTAAGGCAATGTGTTGCTCTAGATGGAATGGCTCTGGTCTGGTACAGTAAAGTGCTCTTGGCCTCCTGGGGTGTTGGATGTGTGGCTTTAGTACTAGGAGCTACATTCCAAGTGGCCCCTTGCTGCTCTCTCTGTTGTGTCCAAACAAGGGTTGAATTTGTCTAGAAAGGCAAGTACTTTGCTTGCAGGCAGACTTGTTGACAGGTACTGAGACCTACTTAGAGCAGGGGGTGACTTCATTGAACTTGTACAAGCAAGTCATACAGGCTGGAGGCAGGCCAGCCAAGCAGGCAAGAAGCTAGCGACCATCATTAGTATCTTAATGAGTTTCCTAGGAGAAAGGGCACAGAAATGTCATTGTTCCCAAGCCCAGCATCCTGGTTCACAAGCTGTCTAGAATAGTCGTGCTCTAGAAAAGCAGAAGATTGACCATCTCTGGACACGGAGCAGCTACTGGGTTCTTGACTGTCTACTGTGGGACTGCCATTGTTGGACTACTCTAGCTATATCACATCAGCCAGTCTAATAAGCTTGATTTTAATATGTATTTATTCCCTTGGTTTTGTTACCCTAGAGAATGCTGACTAATACACCATCATACCCAATACAGGAATCACTAGTCACACGTGGCCCTTGAACTCTTGCTATAAGGCAAGTGACTGACTTTTAATTTGATTCCATTTCATTTCATTTACATTTAGATTGCATTTAACTGTGCCTATCTACGTGCAACTAGTGTCTGCCTTATTGGACAGCACCAAGGAGAAGACTGCTAATGACGTGAAATGCCACAGAACAAGGCAGAACATGACAGAATTTCCATAGGACTCATCAGGCAGAGGAGGATGACTGAGGAAGGATGTAGACGAATCATTGCCGCCCGCAGCTCTCTCTCAACTTTGCCCTGCTGGGCTCTCTCCATTCAATTACATTTCTCCAGCATCCAATTTGTCTGCCATTAACCCACTCAGTCATTTTCTGCCAATGACAGGTTCAGGAAAGCAGTTCCCTCAGGCCTCCCAGTGACGGGTGCCTGGGCTGTTCTAGAGCTGCCTACAGGTAGGACTTGAAATATTCTAGCCACAAAGGGTGAGCTCTTTGCATTTTCCCCAAGTTAGCTAAGGAACAGAAAGCCGTGTTCAATCGTTGCTTGCCCAGGAGTGATGCGCACAGTCTTCTCCTGGTTGGTGTTTTTCAGAACAATGGAAATAAATCTGATGTAATGTAGCAGAACACGACAAAGGACGGCTTTCCCCTTAACAAATACTCATTTGAAATGGTGCCCAAACCCTGCACGAGGAGCGATCTATTTCCCACAACAGTGTTACAGCAAAACCCATTACTAATTCCACAACTCAAATTAAAACTAACAGAGCTTGAAGGCTGGGGCTGACACTCTCTCTGCTGACAAGGAACAAGGAAGGGTGGAGGAAGGGGCCCGCTCACTCTCATGTGTGTGTGTTTAATTACACTGTTTAACACATGGAGAATAATTTAGTCACCAGGGTGGAGAAAATAAGGCACTTAACTGCTCTCTGGCAGAAAAACACCCGTAGCAAACCACTTTCAGCTATATATGCCACCTTGACATACCTTAGAGCTTTAGGGAGGGAAAAAGGAGGGAGGGAGGCAAGAAGGAAGAGAGAGAGAGAGAGGCCAGTCAGACAGAGCCAAGGAGAGTGTGGAACTAGGCTCATAGAAAGATGGGAGAGAGGAAGGAGGGCAAGAAGGAAGAAAGAGAGAAAATGGAAGCAAAAGTAAGTGGACAGAGAAGAGCAAGGGAGAGTGAAGTGGGAAAAAGGAGGCCTTTGCACGTAGGCTTATTCTCTCAGGATAAGGGACCATGTGCCAGTGTGAGAGCAAACACTGAGGACAGGTCTTGAAGATGGAGCTAAACTTCTAGGTGAGGGTTGACCTGAGCTATGTTCATGGCTCAGACTCCTCAGGAAGATACCAGTCCTTTGTAGCCTAAAAGCCATGGCTATGTCTCCGAGAAAGGCAGATGTCAGAGGAAGATTCTTGTAATTTCTTTTCCTGTTGCTGTGTAAATACATTGGCAAAAGCAACTTTAGAGAGAAGGGGACTGTTTTAGCTCATAGTTCAAGGTATAGTCTATCACAGTGGGGATTCAGGGCAGCAGGGGACTTGCAGTGAGTTACATCACACCCATCCTTGGGAATAGAGGGGTACATGCATCTGCTCAGTTTGCTTTCCGCATTTTATACAGCGTGGGATTCTCCTGCTAGGGAATAGTGCCACCCACACTTAAAATGGGCCTTCCCACATCAATTCATGTGAGGAAGATAATCTTTTACAGATCTGCCCATGATCTTATCTGTTAGTTCACTAGAGATACAGTCAAGCTGACAAACAACATCTTCATAAAGATTACACTGGGTTCCATTTGCAGAAAAGGAAACCGAGGCTCAAAATTAAGTTTGAGGAGCTGGGCAACACTTATGGGTTTCTGTGTTAGCCCTGGCTTCAAGACTGGAAGTCTGGCCTGCAAGTAACCCACGTGCTGCCCCCTAATCAGGGCTGAAAGGGATGGGAGTACACAAGTATCTTCCATCCTCGGAGATAATCTATAATCCACCAACTGGCCCCGGGAGTGGGAGACATGAAAGAAACCAGGCTCAGATTTAGAAGCAGTGAAGCATCTCAGCTCTGTGGCAGGTGCCAGAGAAGTGAGTGCTCAGAATAGAACTATCTATCTATCGTCTGCCAGTGATGGGGTTTAGCTTCAGTGCTGCTGCCAGGGTGACTGACAACTTGGCATGAGAGCACAGGGTGGGGAAGAATACTTCTGTGGGTCAGCAGACATGGCAACCACACCACCCTCTTTCACATGAACCCCTCTTCCCATCCTCCCATCCTTCTAGCAGCCTCTGAGCATTCCAGCCTCACTGACTCACAGCCTCACAGCCTCTCATCCTCCAAAACTTACATCCTCCCAGCCTCCCAGCCTCAGAGCATTCATAGAGTTTAACTGATGGGAACATCTCGGTAAACCCCAGTCGACAGAGAATGGAAAGGATCTATGCGTCCTCTCTCATCTCAGATACAGTGTTGTCTCCTCTAGACCCAGCTTTTCCCTTTGGAAGATTAAGCAAATTGGACTTTCTTTTCTAAGTTTCTTTTTCCCCTTTAAATGAATGGCCTTATTTCTGAGGCTAAGAATATGTATAGACTCTTATGCACCCTAAATATTTCCAGACAGTATGGTTGAGTTCCTGGTTATTCTGTCTACGTAAGTTTGTGTCCCAATACCCACAAGGAAGGAAATTTGTCTTGGTGTTTCTTTTCTCTCCAAGGATCTCTGATGGATATCGCTCTGTCAGAGAAGACACCTAGATAGCTCTTGGGTAGGCTGTCAGCTTTATTCTACCAAAAAGGTAAGCTTCTTTCTGGGTTCTACAGCTGGGTGCATTTCAGAGACACGGTACAGAATTTGCCACATTCCTTGACTTCTGGGAGTAGGTTTTTTTCATCTATGAAGAAAGCTTGTGCTTCACACTCAAACTTAGCTAATTCAAATTTTCTCTTAGGCACCTCAGGAAGACTTAGGAAGTTGGTGCTGAGCATGTACTAAGCTAAAATACCAGATCATAATGATCTTTTATTTTTGAACAAAGTTCCCCAGGAAGGATCTAGCCCTCTGATCACTTCTCAAAGACCAAATCAGACAAAACTAGACTCAGAATCTTTCTTCCCTTCCCTTTCTTTAAAAAATTTTTAAATAGAAGGTAAGGTCATATTTATATAATCCACTTATTCTTAAAAGATCACCCTTTGGCCTTTCTTCTTAGTCTCCCATTGACATGAAACAAAGAGAGAATAGATGAGAGATGCAGACAAAGGCAGGGAGAGCACACATAGAAAAAGAGGCCCAGACAGAAAGTGTCCAGAGATAGAAAGGGAGCCAGACACAGTCACTCAGTGAGACGTGAGACTATGGAGACGAGACCTAAGGTATGCAGTGACAAGATGTAGGGAGGGCAGGATCTGCCTGGACTGGGCATTCTGTATTAGCCTGGGCTGGGCATTCTCCTGTATTGGCCTGTGGTACTGAGGCTGTGCAATACCAGGACTGCCCCATCTCCACAGTGAGCATTCAAGTATAGTCTGGAAAACAGATGCATTTGCTGTGACCCACCCCTAGATGGAATTCTTGAAGGTTACTCCACACCCCTCTATTTCTGCCTCTAGCTTCAACATGGAGGAGAAGAAGTTAGTGGAGTTAGAAGGCACGAGCCTCTTCCCAGTTGGCATGACATACCAACTTGTGGCCTGGATACTTTGGGCATTTGAGGCTAGTGTTAGACTCACAAGTATGCAGTAGATCCCTGGACTGGAAGCCCGACCCAACACTGACCCTATGTGGCCCTTCCCAACATGAAGAGGGAGAATGAGCAGTACCAACAGCCAAGGGCACTTCTACCAAGAGGACCATGCCCTTTCCTGAGAAGCAATCTGTGATACCTAATGACGGGCCCAGGTTCTAAGCCACACTTCCATGTAGGTAAGGTCACACCTCTCGGGTCAGGGGCAGGGTGTGGACCAATGGGAGGACTAAAGTCGTCAGAAAACAAAACTTCTATATTAAGTGTGTTGAAGAGCAATACAAAAGAGAACAGACTTAGAACACAGGTTTATGTGTATAAATGTGAGTGCAACTGTGGTAATGAGGGAAGGGAGGCAGAGGAAAGAAAGCTTGGAAGGGTGGCAAAGGCAGCCTGAGTGCCTTTCCTCGTCCATTCACACTCCCCAGCCCTTAGCTTTCTAAGTGGGGCTAGATTACTTGTGAGAAGGACTGTGGGTAAAAAGGAAAAAAGAAACAGTAATAGGAAGAAATGGTTTAGGTGAGAGCCTCTTCCCAGTTGGCCTGACATATACCTTGTAGCCTGGCTCTTTTTGGATATTTGAGATTAGTGTTAGACTCACAAGGGTGCGGTAGAACCCTGGACTGGATGCTTGGCCTAACACTGAGTCTATCTGACCCTTCCTAAGACGAAGAAGAATCAGCAGTACCAATAGCCAAGGGCACTTCCACCGAGGGCACCATGTCCCTTTCCTGCTGGGGTGGGTATGTACAGGACAGGTCCCAAGAGGATAGATAAGCATTAACTCCTCTCTCTGAGAAGACGTGGGGGATGCTGTCATGGCTTTTCTGTTGCCTGTACCATCTTTCAAAACAACTGAGGTTGCCAGGAAGCCCTGGGGGGGGGTTGTTCCCATTTGTGGACAACAACCACACTGAGTGGTCAGATAGGCTTCATGCACAGGTCCAAGGGAAACACCGGTACTAGAACAGGGCCCCAAGATGGCCCATATGCACAGAAGTCTACCAGAACATCAGTTGATAAAGAAAGCTCTGAACTACTCCTCCAAGAGATGGCACCTTAAATGTTTCAAGAATGTTGGGGACTTCAGAGCTGGCCTTAATGTCACCCTTCAGCTAGTTGGTAGACATTTGTGATGTTATACAATATTCTTCCCATGTATGACTCCACCAGATGGGGAGGCAGTGGGACAAACTTACTTTATACTCTATCCTGGATCTTTAAAAGATTAGATCCATTACTGGGTATAAGCAAAAAATATAGATTTAAACAAACAAAGTTAAAATGTTTCTGGGTCCATGCGGGAGCTAGATGAATTGGCTCACAGATGCTTTTGAATGTATCACAGCCGCAGAAGGTTAGAAGGCCTACTCTGCATCCCACATTTAACTGTCTGCATCATGAGGATGGGGAGCCAGGACCCACTGAACTTTCCCTGCTGTTCACTGGGGGACTGAGCTTTGCAGGGTGATGAACTTTCTACACGCTTCTTGGTTTCTCATTGTGTTGCAGAGTTTTTATGCAAAAAAATATGCCAAAGAAAAAAATAGAACATAGTAAATTCCCTTCAGAATTCAGGAATCAAGGCAGAAGGTCCAGGTTCACCCACGAGTTCTGGGGTTGAAAGCAGTGCTTTCTAGGGGCATTCAAAAGAGGAAGTGATGGTAGGTTCAGCTGTCTTTCTTCTGACCTTTTCATAGCCTTTGTATGCAGACTTGAATCATGAGCCTCCAAGTAAGGGAAGGGCAGTAGGCAACATGTCCAAATGTTGTCATCAACCCATTATCCTGAAGAGCTCCCAGCTCTTAGAAGGCAAGTGCTGTTTTGTCTCAGGGTCTTTTAGCTTCATCTATCTTTTCAGTGTCTTAGTCTCTCTCTCTCTCTCTCTCTCTCTCTCTCTCTCTCTCTCTCTCTCTCTCTCTCTCTCTCACGCACACACACACACACACACACACACACACACTTTTTTGTTTGTTTGTTTTTTGTTTGTTTTATTTTGTTTTGTTTGGAGATGGATCTTATATAGCTCAAGGGGGCCTCAGATTCTGGAAGATGGCTTGCTTCAGTCATGCGCCTGTGTGCTGAGTGTGAATGGTTGTTGTCAACTGTATTGTTGACAAAAGTTACAGCCACCTAGGAGATGGGCCTCTGGGTATGTCTATGGGTGGTTATCCTGACTATCTTAATTGAAGTAAGAAGACATACCCACTGTGGGTGAAACTATTCCCTAGGCAGAGGAGCCTGGACTATATAAGAGTTGAAAAGTGAGCTGAGTACTAACACATACGTATTTATTGTTCTCATCTTCCACCTGTAGACATAATATGAGTTGTAACCTCAAGTTCCTGCTGCTGTGACTTCTTCCAAAATGAGGGACTATAACATTGAACTATGGTCTGAAATAATTCCTGTCCCACCTTAAATTGCCTCTTTCAACAACACAACGAAAACTAAGATACTCAGCCTTTTTCTACCCCAGACAAGGAAGCAGCTCTGCCAACTGCTTCAGAACTCAGATAAGGTGCCAACCCTCAAAGATTAGATATAGGCTTCTCACTGAAGGGCAAGGAATGAGATAACATGGCCAGGCATGCAGAAGAGTGAGTTCATTGACCAAGGAAAGTATGGGAGCCAAAATGTGCTTTACTTCTCCTCTTGTCTCTATGCAAGGAAAGACAGGATCTACAGCTAGTTCAGTGATTAAGCATCTAGCCATGTCTCTCTATAAAGAGGGGCCAGATAGGTGATTTTCTTTTGTGTCCCATCATTTTCTTGTTACTTCCCATTGCCTTTACTCTTGCTGCCCTGGGATGGTAGCTCTTAATGTCTTAGTACTGTGACACTTAATCTTTGTCAGGAGCCACTTGACAGGGAGGCCAAGATAAAGTACAATCACTAAAGGATTCAGCTTTCTTGAGCAATAACCACAACCTGTATACTGCTAAGTGTTTTGTCCTTACAACCTCACCTAAACTCTCAATCTTGAGAGGAAGGTGGTAGGAAGGCTGCCACATCTGAGTGAAGAGAAAATTGGAACACTTCCAACAGATTAGACAATGAGGGACACAAAGTTTTCCCTCAGTGTCAATGAGGAGGCCATTCTACTGTGCACTTCCCTGCAGCACCTTCTCTTCTCTGGTGTTTGTTTAAGAGGGTCACTAAGCACAACCAAGGAACCAGGGCGCAAAACAAGATGTGACAGAACTCTAGATCTGTCATTTGCATTTAGTAGGAGCTTAACAGTCACCCTCTCTGTCTACAAATCAGGAATAATGGATTCATACTACTTATAACACTTGCCTGTTACACAAGTAGCACATTATTATACCCCTTCATTTCACATACTAATAAACAAGTCTTTGTATAGTTATTATGCCTCCCCTCCTCCTAGGAAGCAGTGGGGTCAGTTGGAGTACACAGTAAGGAAATTCAAGAGAATGAACTGACTAAAGATCCAGTCAATGCCTTTAGGGGGTAAACAGAGGTCTACCTGTCATTTGTGAACCCATTCTAAACATAAAGGGAAATCTGCCTTTGTTCTAATCTGGGAAGTTTGAAGTTGACCTAAGCAGCTGGAAGTGTCTCCCTGACAACAGCATCACATCTCAAAGACAAGATAACTTCAGCAGCCTAAGAGGCACTTACTGACTATGACTGCAGGAGGTGATGGAGGATCCCAGAACCTTGGCAGTGGTAGTGAACTGCCTTTTGTGTTGAGCTCAGATCTTTCCCAGCTTTAACCATGGGGCTATTACACCAGATTGTTAGAAAGCAGTGTCTGGACTCTATGCTTTCCTTTAGTGAATACATCTTGAATATCTACACTGCCAGAGCTATTCATCAGTGGGAACAAAAGTCATGATTACTGGGCTAGGCAGTCAGTACAGTGCTTGCCACAAAAGCATGAGGAACCAGCTTTGAGTCTTGGCACCTATGTAGAAATCTGGGCATGGTGGCATATGCTTACCCTAGCAGAAATTATAAAGAGGCAGAGACAGGCAGGTCCCTGGGACTCACTGTCTACTGTTCTAGCAGAAGCATTGAGCATTGGACTCCAGTGACACTGATTCACAAAACAAAGTAGGTAGCTCCTGATGCAGCACCCAAAGTTGGTCCCTGGTTTCTGTATACATGTAAACACACACACACACACACACACACACACACACACACACACACACACTCATGCACACACACTCATACACATAATAAGTAAATAAGGTAGACAGTGTCTGAGAAATGACACCAAAGTTGACCTTTTAACTTCACTCACACACAAGCACATATATATTTATACCTGTATAGACACAAAAGAAAGAAAGATTAAAGAAGGAGGAGGAGGAGGAGGAGGGGAAGAAGGAAGAGGAAGAGGAAGAGAAAGAGGAAGAGGAAGAGGAAGAAGAAGAAGAAGAAGAAGAAGAAGAAGAAGAAGAAGAAGAAGAAGAAGAAGAAGAAGATATCATGATTCCTGTCATTTGAATGTTCTTATGGTCAACAATGATCTCAAAGTTGTGACTCTGTAGGAGTAAAAAGCAAAGGTGACTAAATGACCAAAACCTGTGGCAAAATTGTGATAAGTTTCTCTACAAAACTCACCTTCTGTTTGTCTCTAATAGTTTCTAAAAGTTGAAAATAGATTTTAATACAATGTAGTCTGACCATAATTTCCACTCCCCCTGAGTCTTTTAAGCAACTATCTCTTTCAACTTGGTACATAGGAAAGGCCTGGTTTTCAAAGCCTCTGCACCCTGCATCATAGCCCTGGCACAGCACCCAGAATCAGCATCAGGAGGAAGGTTCATGGATGGTGGGAGGATTCCCTAGGCCCAGAGCCTGAGAGTTGGCGGCTTGCACTTCACCTGTGTCCTTTGCAGGTGGATCCAGTAGAGTAGCACCCCGGGCAGCAGCGTTCCTGCAGGAAGCCCACCAGGATGAGGCACTGGCCAAGCAGTCTCGAGGGCTGGAGAGAGGTAGAGGGGATGGTGGAGGAGAGCGCTGTTCGTTTGGAGGGAATACGAGAGAACTGGTGGTACCAGGTTCTGTCTGTCTTCATCTCAGCTACTTCCTTATATGGGTGCAGCTGGCACTGCAGCCCCACCTTAGTTAAACAGTATTTCCAGCCTTGGCTCTGGGGGAAGGGGGGGCGGGAGGGGGGATGATTGGATTTCAACAGGGAGACCTCCCAGACTACCAGCCCCCTCAACTCCATTCCTATCTGACCCCGCCTCACTCCTGACACACCTACTAATTTCTTGCCTGCCTGACTTGGATTTTCTCTGTTTTCAAGTTTCTGCATGGCTCCATCTTTACTTCGTTTCTGGGACTTGGTGATTTTTTACAAAACCAGGGAAGCAGCTCTCCTTCATCCTCATCCCGGAAGCTCAAGCACTCCATCTTCCCAGCCAGGAGTGGTCACTCTGAGCAAGTCACATCTCATGATCCTTCCGCTGAAGAACACATTTTCTTTTTACAAATAAATTTCAGAATACATTAACCCCTGGGCATGGTGAGACCCACAAATGGACTCTGCATCAACTCTGCTTAATGGAGTGTGGGAAAATGGATGGAGCCTGTGAAGCTCATGCCTCCTGGTTGCAAAACCCCAATACTGCAGTTCAGCCTGGGTTATAGGAGGTAATGGGAAAAAATGGGCAAGGAAGGACAAACGTGGAACTCACCAGAAATGAGCACGAATGTCTGTTTGCAAACTGATAGGGGTGGGAAGAAGCAGATCTGGAAACACAGAAGGAAGAATGTGACCACTTGAGAGATGTGGCTTAGACCACCCATGGGAGAAAGGATAGTGAGTGGGTAAGCTGAAAAGTTGGTCATGGCTTGACTTACAGTGGGCTTTAAACCATCTCTATGACATCTGACTATCAGGTCTAGTTAAGCCCCTTTCTTTAGGCCTTAATTTACCTATCAATGAAACGAATCTTGTTTGTTTATTGGGAGACACTCTATTAGAATTTTCACTAAAAACACAACAAACAGCACACTTTCTATAACTATGAATGCACATGCACAAATAGGCATGTTTGTGGTGCATGCCCCAAATAGTTTTACTGATTGACTATGCAGTCAAAAACAGTTGAAAACCATCAATATCAGGAAAAAAAAAAAAGAGTAAAGAGAAAGTATTCTAGAAAACCCCACCCATACGGTCCTACATTAAGATGGCGCCTCTAGGAAAACAATTAGGCTTTATTTCTGGCTTATTGATCTTCTTCTCTCACCTCATGAAATATTTTCACTCCTAAAAGCAAGAGTCCTTGTCCCTATAGTCTTCCCTGGATGACTGAGTTCAAAGGGAAATGCCTCCCGATGGAGTGTTTGATGCCAGGAGATAAGTCCCTGTTGCTGATGGTTGGGCTGTAAGAATGTAGAACGGATGAGATGGAGGGACTGTTCGCTAATCTGGCTCCTTGGCTCTTTGTATTCTCCCTCCCCTTTCCTGTATGATCCCTAGCAGACAGCTCTCAGTGATCCTTGCTTCTAGTGAATTCTGTTCTGAAACTATAAAGCAGAAAACACCATAAAATCTTAACTAGACTTCCTGCTCAGAAAGAATTTGGCAAGCTCCTTACTGGATACCTGCTGTTAAATGCAGCCCATTGGTCCCCAAATGGGAGACCCCAGAGCCACCCGTTTCTTGTGTATGGTGGCAGCTGTGTACGGAATCTCTATGTTTTCCACCACCGGTGGTAACACCACCCTTCCTGCAATGGCTTGGCTGTCCCTGTCATGGCTGCTCCCACACCTGTGCTTGTGACCTTTCTTGCTCAGTGACCTGTAGAGGAAAAAAAGGGCAGAAGAAAAACAGAGACAGGCTGGGCTTAGGAGCTACACCCTGTACTTAGCCCAGGCTAGAGTTCTTGGGTCAGCCTACCTCCCAAGGAAAGACTGCTTCCCTGAAACCCGCCCCTCCCAACCTTGTAAATGAGCCAGCGTCCAGCCAGCTCTCCGGTGCTGAAGCTTGAGGGCTAGAGTTCCCTTTCCTAGCTCCCTCTCCTCCATGCTCCTTATCTTAGTCCTTTGGCCCTGTTTTGGACCTTCTCACTCTGTCCCTTTACTGTCCCTTCACAAATCACTGGTCCCTATGCTCCCCTCTGTGCTGCGCTCCGGACACTGTGGACCCTTTTACTCCCTGCCCCCTTTTCCACATAACACTTTTACTGACTCTCTGGGAGTTTGACATCATGTACGCTGATCACAAACCTTCCCAGCTCTTCCATGTTCACCCCCCCCCCCCCCCCCCGACACCCCTTGACTTCTCCGCCTCTAAAAGAAGTAAAAACCAGCAACAACAACAAAAAACAAACTCTATGTTATCCATAAACTCATCGGAGCATGGTCAAACTCTCAGTGGCCAGTCCCTTAAACAGAACTAAGTCCTTCCCCTCCCACGCCTCCTTCAGAAGCCATTAACTTCATACATACACTTCAACATCTCTGACACACTTCCCAAGAGTTCTTTTCGGTGGCTTCTTGTCTGGGCTGTTACTTTTTGGAGGTGGAGTGGGGGTGGGTGTAGGGGTTCTCACTGAAGTCTTCCATATCCCTCCCTCTCAACTGTGTGCCTTCAGTCATTGATATCACAGCATAAGTAGCTCCCTGGCTCTTCACAATCAGTGAGAGCATGGATTGTGGGCCTCCATGCAGTTTCTAGCATGAGAACAGACCACAAATGCAGCCTTCTTCTCCCCTCTCCCCCTGCTGCCACTGCATAGGGGGAAAGGAGGAGGGTAGACAAGGAGGCTACCTTAGGAGGCTGCCTGGACCACAGACATCAACATGGCCTCAGGTGGCAGCTTAAGCAACCTACATCAATATGGACTCTGGTGGCAGCAAAGCAATGGACATGACTTCAGGTGACAGCCTATACCATAGACCTCCACATGGCCTTTGGTGGTAACATGAACCATGGACATCAATATGGCCTCTGGTGGTAGCACAGCCTGTGGACAGGTATCTCGACTATTTTAATGAGAAAGACATTCATAACTGACAGCTATGGGGCAGCCATATGATTTGTGAGTGTTGTGATGGCCATTAGCACCTTCAATAATGTTCCCAAACAGGGAAGGCTCTTTGAGTAGAGAGTCACAGGAGGCCTCAGTGTTGAGTAGAAAGAAAATGCAGGCGAGCTGGTGGAAGATGGGCATAGTTGAGTGTGTGTAGACAAAGCAGAGGAGTCAGAAAGCAAGAATCCTGGTCCCACTTGGTGACTTTTCTACGTAGGAATCCCAGGAAACCGGCAGCCAGGTTTAGAAACAGTACTATGGGGACAGGGCATGGCAAAGTACACTTTTAATCTCAGGATTAGGAAGGACAGAGGCAGGTTGATCTCTGTGAGTTCAAGACCAGCCTGGCCTATATAGTTAGTTCCAGGACACGCAAAGCTATAAAACAGAGACACTGCCTTAAAAAAAAAAGATACAGTACAATAGGGCACAATAGGTACCCAGAAGCCCCTGGGCACTTCCTTATCACATTGATCTTTATAGGCACCTTAAGATAAAATTTACTTAATGTGGTTGATACTGATAAGCCCCATTCTGTTTTTCTTTGTAAAAAAAAAGAAAAGCAATGTTGATTTAGGGATTAAAAATATCCGTGTAAAAATATGACAAAGAGCACCATTTGGCACAGTAAACAGGTCTACAAAGCACTTGCCACATAGATAACAAGATCACCTAACAAATTTCATGTGGGTGGAAATAACAAAGTCAAAAAAGGAAGCTGAAGTTTGTTAGTGCAGAAAAATTTGAAGAGACAGAGCTTAGCCTGCCTGCCTTACTGCTATGGACAGTATTCCCAGACCCGAGTTAGGACCAGATCTGTTCCACTCTAATTTCTTACTATGCCTTGTAGGGCATGACCCCATCAACAACTAAGATTCCCATTTACATATTCAATGGAGGAGAAATGAGAGTGTGTACAAATGGCTGAAGGGGCAGAAGTGACAGGGACAGAAAGGTCCAGAGTGGTTTAGAAACGGCGTGACAACTCTAATTTCCTTTGTGCTTTTCTTTCTACATGATGTATCCATACAGGATTGAGAAATTTCCAATATTCCAGGCTGCAGTTACACAAGAAAGAGGTCAACTCAGTATTCACACCATGTTGCACTGGCTTGGAGCCTTCCTTTAGTAAAGGCCTCTTCCATATCTCTGGAGTACTGGGGTGTCTTTTGGGTCTCCACAGAGCATGCTCTGTCACCTGGGGTATAAGAGAAAGCCTGCTTTGCCCAGGGTGCAGGTCTCTGATCCACTTATTGTCTCTAGCCTTACTTCTTCTTCTTCCAGATGGCTTCTGGGACATTCTTCCACTCAATCATTCCTGTAATGGTGGTGGTGGTGGTGGTGGTGGTGGTGGTGGTGGTGGTGGTGGTGGTGGTGGTGGTAGCAGTGGTGTGTGTGAGTGAGTGTGTGTGTGGGTGAGTGTGTGAGTGTGTGTCTAAGATTCTAAAGCTTCCAACTGTAACTTGCTCTTGGTATTATCCTTTTTTTCTGTGTCTCTCTCATATATCCTTTCTTTGATGTTTCAAACAAATTTCAGATCATAATACTGTTTTATATCCTGCACTTCTCACTTAAACTCAATCAGGAACATCCTTTTATGGTGTCATCTAACCTTCAGAACCACCACTCCTAATGACTAAGTGGTACTTCAGTGCTTGAATAATGTTTTGTGGTAGAGGAGACATCTGAAGAAACAGTCAAGCTGTGCCTGCTTTCAGCTGAATTTGAAAGTTAGGAACTGTGTTGGTCAACAACCTAAGGGATGCACTGAGCAGACCTTGGGCACAAGCTCTGCAGCCAGTCCCACAACACCCAGAGGAAGATCCACTCCCAGGTGCACTGACACTCTCAGGATCAGAGGTGAGGAGGAACCAACATCTGTCCCAACACTGGGAGTAACTGGGACCAGCTGGACGAGGCACACAGGAACTCCTCCAGCAGAGTGGCTCAGGTTCCTTCCTGTCCCTCTGGGCTGGTGTCCTGAGCAGACCTTGGGCCCAGGCTCCACGGCCAGTCCCACAACACCCAGAGGAAGTTGCTGCATTTCCAGGTGCTCTAACAAGCTCAGGGTCACAGGATCCCAGAATCACAGGGTCACAGAGACTGCCTGACTCTGAGGAGTTCTGATACAACCAGGATCACAGGAAGGACTGACTCCAGTCAGATTTAGCAAGGGCAGGTAGCACTAGAGATAACCAGATGGCAGGGGGCAAGTGTAAGAAAATAAACAACACAAACCAAGGTTAGTTGGCATCATCAGAACCCAATTCTCCCACCATAGCAAGTCCTGGACACACCATCACACAGAAACACATGATGCAGATGTAAAATCACTTATCATGATGATACAGGACCTTAAGAAAGACATAAACAGCACCCTCCAAGAAATACAGGAGAACACAGGTCAAGAGCTAGAAGCTCTTAAAGAGGAAACACAAAAATCCCTTAAAGAACTACAGAAAAACACAATCAAACAGGTGAAGGAAATGAGCAAAACCATCCAGAATCTAAAAATGGAAATAGAAACAATAAAGAAATCAGAAAGAGAGACAACCCTGGAGATACAAAACCTAGGAAAGAAATCAGGAGTCATAGATGCAAGCATCACCAACAGAATACAAGAGATAGAAGAGAGAATCTCAGGGGCAGAAGACACCATAGAAAACATTGACACAACAGTCAAAGAAAATGCAAAAAGCAAAAAGCTCCTAACCCAAAACATCCAGGAAATCCAGGATGCAATGAGAAGACCAAACCTAAGGATAATAAAAGAGAGTGAAGACTCCCAATGTAATGGGCCAGTAAATATCTTTAACAAAATTGTAGAAGAAAACTTCCCTAATCTAAAGAAAGAGATGCCCATGAATATATAAGAAGCCTACAGAACTCCAAATAGACTGGACCAGAAAAGAAATTTCTCCCGTCACATAATAATAAAAACACCAATTGCACTAAAAAAAGAAAGAATTTTAAAAGCAGTAAGAGAAAAAAGGCAAAGTAACATATAAAGGCAGGCCTATCAGAATTATGGCAGACTTCTTACCAGAGACTATGAAAGCTAGAAGATCCTGAGCAGATGTCATACAGACCCTACAAGAACACAAATGCCAGCCCAGGCTACTATATCCAGCAAAACTCTCAATTACCATAGATGGAGAAAACAAGATATTCTATGACAAAACAAAATTTATACAATATCTTTCCACAAATCCAGCCCTACAAAGGATAATAGATGGAAAACATCAACATGAGCAAAACTACACCTTAGAAGAAACAAGAAAGTAATCTTTCAACAAATCCACACAAACCTAATGCCACCTCTTACAACAAAAACAACACAAAGTAACAATTACCTTTTCTTAATATCTTATTATGAAAATTAATATTACCAACATATCCTAAGCGATTGAAATCCAAAAATATGAGGTATTAGAAATTTGTTGATTGTCATCCAATGGTCTCTCTAATTTGGTAATTG
>JADRCD010236232.1:0-22100 GCA_019843815.1 Montemys delectorum | reverse complement strand
AAGAAGAAGAAGAAGAAGAAGAAGAAGAAGAAGAAGAAGAAGAAGAAAGTGGAGGATGAGGAGAAGGAAGAGGAGGAGGAAGAGGAGGAGGAGAGGAGAAGGCGAAAGTGAAGGTGAAGGTGAAGGCGGAGGAAGGAGGTGAAGGAAAAGTAATAGAAGGAGAAGACAAAGGAGAAGAAGGAGGAGGAGGAAGAGCAAGAAAGCAGGAACAATGTATTAATATAAAATGTAACTTAATTAATATAAAGTTAAAAACTATTATTCAAGGTCACATTGTTATTATTTTTAAAATTTATTTATTTACTCAGAACCTGATCGCAGAACCCCCTCCCTGCTCTTTTCCAAGTCCCACCTTCATACCCCTCCCCTATACCCCAAACCCCTTTTCCTCAGAGAAGGTGAGGCCACATGTGGGTACCAACCTACATTGGTTCGTTAAGTCAGCACAGAACTAATAAATCCTTGCTCACTGAGGCCAGACAAGGCAGCCCAGTTATGGTCAAAGGGATCTGAATGCAGGCAGTGTAGTCAAAGAGAGCCCTTGTTCTAATTGTTAGGGGACCTAAATAAAGAATAAACTACATATTTGCTACATCTGTTTAGGGTGTCTAGGTCCAGACCATGATTTCTGGTTGGGGATTCAGTCTCTGTGAGGCCCCATGGGCAGGTTAGTTTACTCTGTAGGTATTTTTTTCCAACCAGATTGATTTATTATTATTATTATTATTATTATTATTATTATTATTATTACCTATAATCCTTTTTTTACAATCCAGTTTTCAACTTCCCTGATATTCCCCCTGACAGCTCCCTGTCCAATACCTCCTCCCACCATCTCCAAGAGGATGTCTTGTATTGTTACAGTGCCTTTAACCCCTCTGACTTATTCAATTTTATCCTTCACTCTTTTACAAGATTTCCTGAACTCTGCCTGATGTTGGCTGTAGGTCTCTGTCTCTGTTCCTGTCAGCTGTCGCATGAAGCCTCTCAGAAGACAGTTATGCTAGACTCCTGTCTACAAGCATAACAGACATATTAATAGTGTTAAGTATTGTCTCTCTTCCATGGAGAGAGTCTCAAATTGGGCTAGTGGTTAGTTGAACATTCCCCCAATCTCTGCTCCTTCTTTATCCTTGCACTTCTTGTAGGCTGGACTAATTTTGGGTCCAAAGTCTTTTGGGTGGGTTGGTGTCAACCTTCCTCAACTGGAAGTCCTGCCTGGCTACAGAAAGTGGTCTCTTCAGGCTCCATATCTCCAGCTAGTAGAGGTATCAGCTAGGGTCATCCCTGGGGACTCCCTGAAACCTCCCATTCCCAGAGATGCCCCACCACTGATTTCCATTCTCTCTCTCAGCCTTCCCTAATTTCTCTTCCTGATCCCCACTTCTGTTCCACTCCTTACCCTACTTCTTCCCATTTCCTTCCCTCCATCTACTTCAGATGTCAATTTTATTTCCTCCTACTCAGTGTGATTCAAGCATCTTGCCTTGGAGCCTCCTTATTACTTAGCATCTTTGGGTCTGTGGGTTGTAACCTGTTTATTCTGTACTTTATAGCTAATATCCACTTATAAGTGAGAACATAAAACACTGGTCTTTTTGTGTCTGGATTGCCTCACTCAGGATGATATTTGTTTTAGTTCCAGTCATTTGCCTGCAAATTTCACGGTGTACTTGTTTTAAAAAACATCAAGTCGTATTCCACTGACGAGTATGGGAGATCTTTCCATCTTCTGAGATCTTCTTCAATTTCCTCCTTCAGAGACTTGAATTTTTTGTCAAATAGATCTTTTACTTGGTTAGAGTCACACCAAGGTATTTTATATTATTTGTGACTATTGTAAAGGGTGTTGTTTCCCTAATTTCTTTCTCAGTCTGTTTAACCTTTGTGTAGAGGAAGGCCACTGATTTGCTTGAGTTAATTTTATATACAGCTACTTTGTTAAAGTTGTTTATCAGCTTTAGGAGCTCTCTGGTGGAATTTTTGGGGTCATTTAAGTATACTATCATATCATCTGCAAGTAGTGATAATTTCACTTCTTCCTTTCCAGTTTGTACCCCTTTGACCTCCTTTTGTTGTCTAATTGCTCTGGCTAGGACTTCAAGTACAATATTGAATAGGTAGGTAAAGAGTGAGTAGCTTGTCTATTCCCTGATTTTAGTGGGATTGCTTCAAGATTCTCTCCATTTAGATTAATATTTGCTACTTGTTTGCTATATATTGCTTTTACTATGTTTAGGTATAGGCCTTGAATTCCTGATCTTTCCAAGACTTTTATCATGAAGGGGTATTGGATTTTTCAAATGCTTTCTCAGCATGATCATATGTTTGTTTGTTTGTTTTTTAGTTTGTTTATATAGTGAATTACGTTGATGGATTTCCATTTATTGAACCTTCCCTATATCCCTGGGATAAAACCTACTTGATTGTAATGGATGATCATTTTGATGTGTTCTTGGATTTGTTTTGCAAGAATTTTATTGAATATTTTTGCATCGATATTCATAAGGGAAATTGGTCTAAAGTTTTCTTTCTTTGTTAGATCTTTGTGTGGTTTAGGTATCAGAGTAATTGTGGCTCCATAGAACGAATTTGTAGACTACCTTCTGTTTCTATTTTGTGGAATAGTTTGAGGAGTATTGGTATTAGATCTTCTTTGAAAGTCTGATAAATCCATCTGCTCCTGGGCTTTTTTTTTTTTTTTTGGTTGGGAGACTATTAATGACTCTTTTTATTTCATGAGCAGATATGGGACTGTTTAGATTGTTTATCTGATCTTGATTTAAATTTGATACCTCCTATCAGTCTAGAAAAATTTCCATTTCATCCAGGTTTTCCAGTTTTGTTGAGTATAGGCTTTTGTAGTAGGATCCCATGATTTTTTGGGTGTCTGTTGTTAAGTCTCCCTTTTAATTACTGACCTTGTTAATTAGGATACTGTCTCTGTGTCCTCTAGTTAGTCTGGCTAAGGGTTTATCTATTTTGCTGATTTTTCTCAAAGAACCAGTTCTTGATTTGGTTGTTTCTTTGTACAGTTCTTTTTGTTTCCATTTAGTTGATTTCAGCCCTGAGTTTGATTATTTCCTTCCTTCAACTCCTCTTGGGTTAATTTGCTTCTTTTTTTTCTAGAGATTTCAAATGTGCTGTCAAATTGCTGTTGTATGCTCTCTACAGTTTCTTTTTAGAGGCACTTACAGCTCTGAGTTTCTATCTTAGAACTGCTTTCATTGTGTCCCATAAGGTTGGGAATATATTTTTTTTAATTTTTTTATTAGATATCTTCTTTATTTACAATATCTCCTTTCCCAGGTTCCCCTCCAAAAGAAAAAAGAAAAAAAGAAAAGAAAAGAAGAAAAAAAAACTAAAACAATCCCCTGTTACCTCTCCTCTCCCCCTGCTCACCACCCCACCTTCTCCCACTTCCTGGCCCTGGCATTCCCCTATACTGGGGTATAGAACCTTCACAGGGCCGAGGTCCTCTCCTTCCATTGATGACTGACTTGACCATCCTCTGATATACACATGCTGCTGGGTATATTGTGGCTTCATTTTCATTAAACTCTAGAAACTCTTTCTTTCTTTATTTCTTCCTTGACCAAGTTATTGAGCAGAGTGTTGATGAGCTGCCATGTGTATATGGGATTTCTACTGCTTATGTTGTTATTGAGGAGCAACCTTAGTTCATGTCGATCTGACAGGATACAAGGAATTATTTCAATCTTCTTGTATCTGTTTAGGACTGATTCATGACCAATTATATTGTTAATTTTGGAGAAGGTACCATGAGGTGCTGAGAAGTAGGTGTATCCTTTTGTTTTAGGATAAAAAGTTCTATAGATATCTGTTAAATCCATCTGTTTCATAACTCTGTTAGTCTCACTGTGTCTTTGTTTAGTTTCTGTTTCCATGATCTGTCCATTGTAGAGAGTGGGGTGTTGAAATCTCCCTCTATTATTGGGTGTGGTAGCATGTGTGTTTTGACCTTTAGTAAAATTTCTTTTATGAATGTAGATGCCCTTGCATTTGGAGCATAGAGGTTCAGAATTGAGAGTTCATCTTGGTGCCCGGTGGTGGTGGTGCACATCTTTAATCCCAGTACTTGGGAGGCAGAGGCAGGTGGATTTTTGAGTTCGAGGCAAGCCTGGTCTATAGAGTTAGTTCCAGGATAGCCAGGGCTATACAGAGAAACCTTGTCTCAAAAAACCAAAGGGGAAAAAAAAAAGAGAGAGAGAGTTCATCTTGGTAGATGATACCTTTGATGACTATGAATTATCCTTCCTTATCTTTTTTGATCACTTTAGGTTAAAGTCGATTATATTTGATATTAGAATGACTACTCCAGCTTTTTTCTTGGGTCCATTAGTTTGGAAAATTGTTTTCTAGCCTTTTATTCTGAGGTAGTATCTGTCTTTGTCACCGAAGTATGTTTCCTTTATGAAACAAAATGTTGGGTCCTGTTTAAGTACTCAATCTGATAGTCTATGTCTTTTTATTGGGGAATTGAGTCTATTGATATTAATAGATATTAAGGAAAAGTAATTGTTGCTTCCTGATATTTTTATTGTTAAAGTTGGAATTTTGTTCATGTGGCTATCTCCTTTTAGTTTTGCTGAAAGATTAATTACTTGCTTTTTGTAGGATGTAGTTTCCCTCCTTGTGTTGGAGTTTTCCATTTATTATCCTTTGAAGGGGTCAATTTTTGGAAAGATATTGTGTAAATTTGGTTTTGTCATGGAATACTTTGGTTTCTCCATCTATGGTGATTGAGAGTTTTCCTGGGTATAGTAGCCTGGGCTGGCATTTTTTGTTCTCTTAGGGTCTATATGACATCAGCCCAGGATCTTCTGGCTTTCATAGTCTCTGATGAGAAATCTGGTGTAATTCTAACGTGTCTTGCTTTTTTCCTCACTGCTTTTAATATTCTTTCTTTGTTTTATGCATTTGGTGTTTTGTCTATTATGTGGCAGGAGAAATTTCTTTTCTGGTCCAGTCTATTTGGAGTTCTATAGTCTTCTTGTATGTTCATGGGCATCTCTTTTTTTTAGGTTAGGGAAGTTTTCTTCTATAATTTTTTTTAATATATTTACTGGTCCTTTATGTTGGAAGTCTTCACTCTCTTATATACCTATTATCCTTAGGTTTGGTCTTCTCATTGTGTCCTGGATTTTCTGGATATTTTGGATTAGGTACTTTTTTCATTTTGCATTTTCTTTGACTGTTGTGTCAATGTTTTCTGTGGTATCTTCTGCACCTGAGATTCTCTCTTCTATCTCATGTATTCTGTTGGTGATGCTTTCATCTATGGTTTTTTACTTCTTTCCTAGGATTTCTATCTCCAGAGTTGTCTCTCATTGTGATTTCTTAACTGTTTCTACTTCCATTTTTAGGTCCTAGATGGTTTTGTTCAATTCCTTCACCTGTTTGATTGTGCTTTCCTCTAATTCTTTAAGGGATTTTTGTGCTTCCTCTTTAAGGGCTTGTACCTCTTTACCTGTGTTCTCCTGTATTTCTTTAAGGGAGTTGTTCATGTCCTTCTTAAATTCCTCTATCACCTCATGAGATATAATTTTAGATCCAAATCTTGCTTTTCTAGTGTTTTGGGGTACCCAGGACTTGCTGTTGTGGGAGTACTAGGTTCTGATGAAGCCAAGTAGTCTTGGTTTCTGTTGGTAAGATTCTTGCATTTACCTTTCGCCATCTGTTGATCTCTGGTGTTAGATGTTCCGGCTGTCTCTGGCTGGAGCCTGTTCCTCTTTTGGATCTGTAAGCCAATGTCAGCACTTCTGGGAGATCAGCTCTCTTCTAGTAAGACTGGTGCACTGAGGGCAGTGGAGCAGCAGTCCATCCTGAGTCCTGGGGTCGGAGCACTCCTTGGACACAAGCTCTCCACTTGAGCTGAAGGGAAAGTGAAGCTGTGGATCTGCTTTCCCTCATAGATGTTGATGGAGGTAGAACTAGATTCTGTTCTTACTCATTCCCCAGACAAGATAATACTGTTCTCAATCTTGGACACATGTTAGTAGATCAAAGCACGTCTGAAATTTCAAATTTTGATGACACATTTAGAAGATAATCTGCTGTAAGTTCAGGGCTAGACATACTTCTTTCTTTACTGGGTCAAGAAGTCATGATTAGCCTGTTGAATGAACTTGAGAAGTCCTAGTTATCAAAACCCAAGTAAAGAAAATCAAGTAGAATAATGATAATCTGTGATTCCATAGGACTAATGAGGTCCTGAATCAATTGCACTCATATTAGTATGCATTTATTGATCAGAGTAATTTATATTCCCTTTTATCAGCTACTTTATTGGGTAAGAGTGGATCATATGATTCTACCTAAAAAAAAAAAAAAGGAAAAAAGGGGGCTCAGATCTTTCAGTATGCTGAGAGCTAACCAAGGATATTTTCCTGACATCTGAATTGTAAATCTAGTTCATATTCACTCAGCAGTGCTTGTAAACCATACTCTTTGAAACACTCAGTCCTCATTATAAATATAAAATGACATTTTTGGAACTATTTCATACTTGAAATATGTACTATACTTTAGCTAACAGATGTAATAGGTAGAAGTGGGATAAATACATTGCTCTCTAATTCAGCATATTATAAGACATCACTTTGTTTAAGACATTTCCCAACTGCACTTTGAATGTATAGTAAGAGTTACTTGATCCAAATGAAACAAACACCCTAGAAGCTACCTGTGGAAGCTGGAGAAAAATAGAGGAAAGAGTTTTCATGACTTAAAATATTTCTAAAACCCTTCTTCCACGTGCAAAAATAGATAATCACATTACCAGTAAGATGAGGACTCCCAGTGAAAGATCAAAATTCTATATGAATTCAAAATTCAAAATGGAGAGAGAATGACTTGGAGCAAGGCCAGAGAGCTAATGAGTTTGTATTGCAACAGGTGTCTCCTGCATACGGAGGGATTAAAGCTGTGGTCCGGGTTTCTGGATTAGTATCTTTCTCCACTAAGTCTAAGTAGACATTGTCTCAATATTTTCTTTTCTTTATTTTTGTCTAAATATTTTCTAATAGCATGTGTTTAAAGTGGGTAACTCTATACAAGTGTATACTATGAGGGCCAGATATGTGACATGGTTATGAAAATTGTAGTCAATGTGAAAGTAGCATACTATCTCATGTAGACAACCATATTACTCCACCTTAGCACCATATTTAGAGATGTAGGTCAACCACACTGTTTCTATACATACTCAATAAGTATATGCAGAATCATTTTGGTACAATGAATGCATGGGGTTAATAAAGACATGAAAAATAGTAGTTGTTGTGCTGCACCCATCACAACAGAAGGTAGATTGCATTTTTTATCTGTGTCTTTTTAATTAATAAAAATCTGAGAACTGGGAATAAAGTAATAATGCAGACAATAACTTGAAGAAAATAACCACATTTGTTATATCATTTATTTAACAAACTTTTAGTAACTGCTTACTATGACTAAAGCAACATGGTTCTTTGTACACATAATATGAATACAAATATATATTATTTAACCATATATTCAGATTATGTTCAATCTAAGGGAAATAATTCCATAGGAAAACTTCAGAGTTAAAAATTCTCTTCAATACAAGCATAAAAGAAACTATATTTGCCTATAGAAGTCATGAAAACAGTATCATAAAGTTGAGGTTTCAAGGGAGTCATGAAAGAATACTCATAAATATTAACATCTATGAATTCAAAGAACAAAACAGATTATAAGAGCAAGAAGAAGCATTTAAAAATGCTTTTGCTGGGCAGTGGTGGCACACGCCTTTAATCCCAGCACTTGGGAGGCAGAGGCAGGCAGATTTCTGAATTTGAGGCCAGCCTGGTTTACAGAGTGAGTTCCAGGTCAGCCAGGGCTACACGGAGAAACACTGTCTTGAAAAAGAAAGAAAAAAGAAAAAAAACGTAGTATTTTAATAACTTTGAATTCTTTTAATTAGTAGAGGGTAAAAGAGAAGCTTTAAAAAGTATTGGTAATGCACCAAAATGCAAAATTTTTATGACAAGTAAATAAATATAAATTATATTTAATAAGCCATGGGAAGGTTTGAAGAATGGCATCTACAAAGTATACCTCTGTAATGCTGAGTATGGACTAGTGAGAGAATGAGGCAAGTGTCTGGAGGCAAAGAACAGGGTAAAGAGGCCTTCACTCTACTCCAAGGATATGAAGAGAAGGCCTGGATGGGGAGCTTGACTATGAAGCTACAGTGAAGAAAAGACAACCAGGTGAACAAAGCTTAAACATGTCAACCTGTTTTATGTCAAGAAAAAATGTCATAATCCATTGGAATCAACAAAGCTATTGTGGCTAGTGCAAAGGTAGGAGATGGAAAGGGCATCTAAATGTGAGTCAATGTGAAGTTTGGTGCTAGATTCATAGGATGATAAATCAAATCTGAAGTTCCACAACAGAGAGATCCTTGGAGGAAAAAATAGATGTACAGTTTACTACTGATATTAGCTAATTTTAGGAAAGGATAATCAATTCATCAATTTAAGTGTAATTTAAATTGCCTGGCTCAATCATTAGAGAATCGTTGTTAATGTAAAGCTTCATTGCATATCATTAGCAAACTATTATATCTAAATACAAGGCTTTATTGTTTACAATATTTTTCTAAAATTATTTTATTACAAGGGAATTATTATGCAATGCTACTATTCAAGACACAAGTAATCCACAGAGCCATTATTGTCATGAGAAAAGTGGATGCAATTCTTCATTTATAATTTTTACATGGATCAAATATCATAAGTTCTAGAGAGTCTTTAAGGGAGAAATGAAAGCAAAATTGAACTGGTTTCCCTAAAGTAAGAAAGTTGAGGAGCATGACCCTGTCCTTACTTAGCCTCCTTACCTGGCCCCTAGGGATATGATCACTTCTGTCTTTTGTCAGGAAGTTTACTTAAGTCCAATATTTATTTCACAATCAGGAAAGAGATTCTGAACTTACCAGGAGCCCTCATCTGACTTAAATTTTTTGGTATACTCAGGTAGACAAAACACTGAAGTCAATGAAGAAAACGAGAGATGTAGATAGAATGTAAAGATGCAGTAAAGCAACAAAACCAACCCTGTTAACCAGTGAAACCAATACAGAGCATGCTCAGCAGTCACTGGTAGAAAAAAATCAAAATAAGTTTTATTTTATCTGCAAAGCATACTTAATTGCTATTTTCTATATTTAATAAATATACTAATTATGTCCATGCTATCACCTATTATGACTTAGAATGAAATTCAATATAAACCAAATAAATAACTAGAGCAAAATAGTGAGCTCTATTTTTTTTCTACAGAGAAAGCCTCATAAACATGAAATCCTCTAGGTAAATTATTTCACAGCCTAAAAATTATAGGAACTTGGGAGTCACTATTCCAAATATAAACATGCTAATTTATGGAAGCTAAAATTTTTGTAAATCTCTTGGGTTTTTCAAATTGTAATTGGTCATGATTATTGAATGTAAAGAGTCAGTTATGGAACACTATGTAGTCATTGTTTTGTATATAAAAAGGCATCTGAAGGTAAGTTAGCTTGAAGCGACAGGAAACACTGCAGTGCTATTTTAAAGGCCTTTGCACAGCACCAAGCTGTGCTAAAAACCACTCATTGTAGAATGAACACAGGAATATAAGAATGTACATTGAGGAAAATCATTGAAAATTATTGTTGGGTTGACAATTTGGCTCAGCAGATAAAAATTAAAGACAAAGCAAAACAACAACTTTAATAATAAGAAAATACTTGTTAGGAAAGTCTGAAACCTGGGTTTGAATACCTGAACACTTAGTAGAAGATACTTAACTCCCAAAACCTATCCCGTGACCTCTACAGGTACCCCATGGCATGACACACTTATACTCACATAGCCTAAGAATTAAACTGATGTCAAGATACTATTTTTATTTCTATTGGTATATTGTTGAATGATGAGTAGAAAACAATACTTTCTGAAACTATTCGGGTGTTTGTCAAATATCAAAACATTAAAAAAAAAGAGCATGCCAACTTGTAGGCAGCACAAAGAAAATAATAAAGTACATATTTTTCCTAAACATGAGTGAGTGTTAACAGAGATAAAGGGTGATAGGATAACAGAAAGAGTAAAGTACATGAGTATGTGTGTGTGTGTGTGTGTGTGTGTGTGTGTGTGTGTGTGTGCATGTGTATTCATTCTCATGTGTGTGCAACTAAGAGAAATTAAAAGCAATGAAAAGCTAGAAATACAAGAAATAACTGCTATATTCCCCCAAATACACAAATTGAAAACTGTTTTAAGAATAATAAAACTTTCTGTTACTTTGAGAAATTATATGCCTCCAACAATACAGATTATTATGTTCTCCCTCATCCAACATATTCCTTTTTCAGCCATTAAAACTTGTAACTTCTTTCTAATGCTTAGTTGGGGCAACCAAATTAGTTTGTACTAGAGGGACTGCATGTTGATTCTGGGAGCCTGTCCCCAGTTGATTCTAATTGACCAGTAGCCAATAGCTGGGGAGAAGAGAGAGGTGGGATTTAAGGTTCCTAGGGGACCCCAAGGAAGCAGGAAGGGACTGGGGAGTTGCCATTCCATAGGAGGTACAGGAAGGAGAACTATCATGTCAAAGGGGCAAGAGAATGTGACCCAAAGGTCTTCTCAATTGGGTCAAGAGGACCCAAGATGGAACATAAAAAATAGTAATTAGTAACTCAGAGCTATCAGTGGGACGTAGATTCTAACAACAGGAGGCTAGGCAATTGCTCTGCTCTTGTGCTGTTTAAGGCTGTGTTTATCTTCCATTCAGGAAAATAAACCATTGAGGCAGGTAGTAACCTGGCCCCGGGATATTTTAAAATAATTACTACAAAAACTGAGTAAATTATATGATCCTCAAGGTGTGTTGGCCACGTACTACATCTGTATATAAGGCCTGCCCTGGAATCTGGTTGATTACTCTATTGGACAATAGCTTAGTTAGGGGTGGGACTCCATGTCCATCTTCCCCTTTTAGTTTTGGAATTGTCACTGATTTGAATGTGTTCATTTCTTAGAAATTCAGTCATAGTCTCTGTTAGTTAAAATTTTGTATTTCTGTTTTAATTTTTTCTTGTTTGAGAGAGAGAGAGAAAGAATTGATGAAGTTGAGGGGTTACGAATGTAGGAAGAATCTAGGAGGAGCTGGGGTAGGAGAAAACATGATCAGATTGTATTGAATGAAAATTATAATTAAAAATAATAAATTGTAATATAAATAAGTAAATATTTAACCTTTTATATCAATATGTGCTAAATAAATTTATTTAATAGATAAATATTGAACAAATGGGGAATTGTGCAGGAAAGTTTCGATAAGAGTAAGAAAAACATACTTTGACAGAAGTGTTGGATGAAGGTTTGTGCAATGCTCTGAATGGGAAGAATTGAGATTATGCTCAAATTATCATAGATACACCATACCTCTTATCCTCAGTTCTTACAACCTTCTTCCTCTTTGCCAAATGAAAAACCGAAAGCAAGATTTTATGAAGAGAGGGAGCTGGGGGAGTGGGTTGTGATAGAAATGCAAATTGAATGAATGAATGAATGAATGAATGAATGAATAAATAAATAAATAAATAAATAAGGAAAACAAAGACAGGGAGGCAAGAGAGAAAGAGAAATGGGAACTGAAAAAGTAAGAATGAATAAAAAAAGAAAAGTAATTTTGTTAAAAGTTCTATGATTTTACTTATGTGTATACATTGGGGTCTGTTCATATGTGTACAAGTGCACTAGGAAGACGTGGACATTGATTCTTCTAGAGACTAAGTTATAGGCAGTTATGAATTGCTTGTTGTTGGTACAGGGAACCCAAATTTTGTCCTGTATAATGAGGAGAATGCATTTTAAAATATTGGGCCATCTGTTTAACCTTAAAACAATCAACAAATTTATTAAGGGAAGATGAGAAAATCAGAATTGATATTTCTCACCACGTGGATTCCCCATAAGTTTTTCAAAATATCTGATATCCAGTCACCATATCTCTATCATCATGACTCATGGTACATATTGATAAAGTACCAAAAAGCAAAGTGTATGTTAGCAAGAGCATTGATTGGAGGAAAGGGCATTCGTGGATGGAAGCTATGGATGAAAGCTGTGGATGAAAATCAAAAATCACATTTATGATGTAGAATAAACCTCATTTTAATTGTATATAATGGCTTGTGAAAAAAATCAGGAACATTCCCATAGAAGACTGAGGGAATGGGCCAGTAGAATCATGAAGAGAAAAGGTGCAGGAAGAGAGAGATGGTAGTATTTCAGAGTCTGCTGAGGCAATAAGTGGTTATAGGATCTAAAAAGGTTCATTTTTTGAAGATTACTCTGCCAATCATGTTAGATAGGTCGAAACAGAATTTGATATTATAACGCTTTGAAATAGACCATCTGGGAATTATGAAAACCTGAAAAACAGCCTAAGTAGACAGAAAGCTGATGAAGAGAAATAGAACTTAGATTTAAAATTAATGAAATGTGAGAGAAGTTGATTGGACTAACTGACTTGTGCAGTTCTCAGCCTTGGTCAGAGAAGCTTGCTTTTGTAGTGTAAAGCTGTTCATATAGAGACTCCTAACTATCCCAAGTACTGATAAAAATGACTACAGGTGTTTAGCTGTAGATGTGCAATGTATATTAACTTCCCTTCACTCAGGGGTATGGCTGATTCATACATCAATTCACAGTACATATATTGGCTGAATAAGAATTGCATCAGACCAATACAGCTTCATGTAGTTATGGAGGACGGTCCCCTTGGAGCTGAATCTTCACTGAGTAGTAACTGGCAGTTGTTGATAGCTACTGAGGTTGGAGATTCATTTTCTTAGGATGATGCATATGACATAATTTACCTATTTGAGGCACATGACCCCAAACACTTTGGAATATGGGCAGGACTCTGAACTTAAGACGGCTGTTCATAAGTGGCTTTAAAAGAAAACATGAAATCAGGAAGGAGATTGTGTTTGGGTTCTAAGAGGTGTTAAAAGATAGTAGTGGGGGTTAATAAAATAAAAATAAATTATGTAGGTGAAGGTTTCCAAAGGATAAATACAAATATCATATTACAAGTAAAAATAACAAAAAGTATAAAGCAAATAGGAATATTTTGGAATCACTTAATATCTGGCTTGATACATTTTGGCTGTGTGTGGTCTTTATATGCCTACATATGCTGAGATGGGAGCTCATTTTGTGGCTCACCATGGCCTTAAGTTTATAGACAGAACTCCTGCTTAGATCTTCTAGTAATGAAGTTACATGTATGAGCCACTGTGCACAAATTTTGGAAGTACAGTTTCTCTGTTTACATTGTTCAGTATATTTTTTACTTCAAATGATATATGTGACATATTAAATACCCCTGATAGTCTTTTAGAAACATCCTAGCCTTGCCCTTCAATATAATTCTCCCAGAATTAGTGGCTAGTTAATTTAATTATTGATACTACTCTAAAAATAAAATCTCAAGTGCAATGGAGTCTGGAGAAATAAATCTGAATAAAGACTAGATAGATTATAGGAAAAATAATATTTGTCAGTGTTTATTATTGAGAAAAGAAACAATCCCAGATAGATGAATTTATTTTGTAAAAGGATTTATTTAATAATTTTAAAGTACCGTTTAGATCATGATAGAATTGCATTATTTTGTCTTCCCTTTCCTGCATCTAAGGTCTCCTATACACTCTTTCTTCCTCTCTTTCAAATTCATAGGGTTTTTTGGGTTTTTTTTTTGGGGGGGGGTTGTTTGTTTGTTTGTTTATAATTGTTGATAGACATTGAGAGGACTGAGCCAGGCTAACTTCATGACAGACTTCAAATTGGCAGTTCAGGATACTAGGCTTACATTTCTGTTTCTCAGAACTGGGCAAACTGGGCAAGTCAGTTACTATAATAAACACAGTCTGCAGGTAGGCACCCAATCAGAAGCTGCCCAGTCACCTGGCCTGAGGGAAGAGTAATGAGTCACTTTCTAGCTCATTTCCCCAACCCCCAGCAACATACCAGCTCTGGGTCTGGGTCTGGAATGTACCCAGAAACCTAGCCAACCTCAGAAAGACTAAGCTAAACAATAAAGATAAAGGTCACATCATTTACCCCTCCCTGGAATTCCTCTAACCTGCTTTAAATTGAGCCTGAGAGCTCATCTGGTCATGTTCATCTTGGTAAACTGTAGACCTCTCCATGCTGAACTTCTGCAGGATAAAGCAATGTGCTTTTGGATACTATTTGAATCTGGTGTATAATTCAGTGAATCATGGATCTCCTACAACATGTGCATGTGTGTGTGTGTGTGTGTGTGTGTGTGTGTATGTGTGTGTATGCATGTGTGTGTTTGTTTTGGGGGATAAACAATTGATATACTCTTCCCTGGAGAAGACTATTTCTGCTACTCTTAGCATTCCTTAGTTGCCTATAATTTTTTTATTATTATTATGTAGGCTTGAGTCCTTTATTGCTTTTCCCTGTCCAAATTAGCATGTCTATTACATCACTCTTACTCAACTCAGTATTAGGCAGTCTTGTTGGTGACACTTTTTGACTATAGCTTTTAATATTCCTAAGAAACACAAGCCCACAGCAAACTCCTTTCTTTGCGTGCCAGCTGTGAGGGCTTTGGACTAAAATCTGGGCCATCGTCTCCCGACCTATCACTGAACTCCTACCATCCCTTGTGAACAAATTTACTGTGCTCAGTGGGTCTCCAGGGTTCTGAGGTGGCGGCTCTGCTGGAATCAGGCTGTCAGAACAGCCCACTGCCTCCCACACAATAATACATTTTGTATCTTTAAAGTGTTCATTAGAGTCTGATCAGAAACTTAAGAACTCTTCAGAAACTTTAACAACTCTTCAAAAAGGAATACGCATAATAAAGAATGCAAAATATATTTTGATGACACAAAATCCTATCTGTGTGTGTGTGCGTGTGCGTGTGCATGTGCGTGTGTGTGTGTGTGTGTGTGTGTGTGTGTGAGAGAGAGAGAGAGAGAGATGTGTTCTTGCTACTTACTGCCAAGGACATATTCATATCAGTTATTTTATAGCAATATACAGTTCTAGCTCCTGGTCTATTTGATTTATACATGAAGGCATGAATTTATGTTTTTACTTATACCACAGTAAGTTGCACTTGAGGACATGAATACAGTAAAGTGTGTGTCAATTTCTACAGTCCATAGAAAGTGGTAATTCTGTTATTTCCCAATCAAGAGATTTTCAATTCATAGATTTTTCACATGACTGCTAAAATTACTGTGGGATTCTTTATTGAGATACTTGATCCCTTTAGGAAAAGTCAACCCTTTGAGGCATTCCTATATCACTTAAAAACAGTGAAAACTATCAGAAAGTAGACTCACTTGGAAGCAACATGTTCTGAAATATCAGAAATATATGGCTATATTATTGTGTTAATAGCTGAAGTAAAGAAACTTTTTGGGATATATGCATAATAATGATATTTTTTACAAATCAAACTCATTTGCTCAAAAGCAAATGAATTTTTACTGACTGACTTAGGAATATAATTGAATGTCCTTTTAAGAACATTAATGTTTTATATATATATATATATATATATATATGTGCATATATACTTGTATGTACACATATTCATATATGTATAGATATGTGTATATACTATATATGCAAAGAGACATTATACATATACATTATATACATACATACATATTTATATAGTGATATATCCTAAAATGTAGTACTGTATGTCATGGAACACTTTGAAATTTACATAATATATATTATAAATAATATAATAAAAATATAATTCTGAGTAGGATAAGATTCCAATTTTGGCTTTATATGAAATAAGTGAAATATGTGTAGGAGACAAATACAGATATTTGTAATTAAATAGAATCCATCAATAAGCAGTCTTTATAATGTATAATAACACAATGATAACTGCAAATAATTATAGTGAGGAGAGTATATAAGTATGCATATTTTTGCTGAGTATTAGTAAGAGTGGCCTTGACGGATGTCGCTGGGCATCAGCTTTGATGTTTCAAAATCTGAAGCCAGAGCTAGCTTCTTTCTCACTTTCTACCTCCATCTTGCTGATAAAACTTAAACTCTCAAAATCTGCTCCAGTGCTGTGCCTGTCTCTGCCACCATGCTTCCACCATGATGGTCATGATTTCACTCTCTGAAACTGTAAGCAAGCCTACAATTAAACACCTTCCTTTTAAGCTGCTTTCATTATGTTTCTTCATAGCAATAAAACAGAAACTAAGACTGTAGGAAGCGAAGCTTAGAGTAAGCATTGGAGAAACAAGGATTTTCAATCAAGTGGACCTCATTTCTCCAGTAGAAGGAAATGAATGACCTAGTCACCTGGAATGCTGGAGTCATATAGTCTAACGACACGGTAGTCCTTTGCTATCCTGTTAGGAGTTGGTCTCCATTGAGTTTTTTCCCCAATCCTGAGAATTGTTTAGGCCTTAATCCTAGGCTTTCTCTCTCAGTGAATAGAACTCATCTTTCTGAAAGAAGCCCCATGTACTTTGCATCCTCCATCAGTAGAATCTATCCTTATGCTTACATAATCTTCCTTTTTTAAAACCCTACTCTTTTCCCATTCAACTGATCTCATTCTTATGGTCAAGAACTTTGCTGGGGTAATTTGCAATGGAATTTTGACACACACATTAAAGCTTCACTGTGTTAGTTGTCATTTGTAGGCTTTCCCCCCAAAGTTCTACTGTTTTTAAATATGTACGACAATTAAACAACAGGATTAGACTCTGGATATGTTTTGATTTACTCTGACTCACCAGGTATGGCTACTTCCAGTTTTCATTCTCATCTCTTGGTAGTTCATAAAATAATTCTTTTCCTTGCATGTTTTCATCTCCTCCACTATACATCAAATAAAGTGGTGTCAAGAAAAGATAAAAACAATATTGAAGCTGAAAATATATTTTAAAAACAGCATAACAATTTGGATTAGACCAAACAAGATATATATCTCTAAAGAAACATGAATATCCTTGTGTCTTTTAAAAAGTTATTTCTTTATTAAGATCATATTTCTTTAATATGTAAGGTATGTTTTTCTTTACAGACTGTTTTAATTTTATAAATAAGACTGACTTGTACATATCTAAATGGTTAATTAAGGACATTGTCAGTTTGCAGAGATAAATTGAATAAACAATTGAGTATCTCTGTTGTGTTTAAGGAATACCTTTTATTTATTCTTTGAAGTTTCTATACATCTCTACATCATATTTTGATCACTGGAGAAGATGGATAGAGGCAATGGTAAATGAATATAATCAAAATAGGATGTATGTCATTATTTTTAAATACGTACAAAAACATGCTGGAATAATATTAAAATTTGGTAGAATAGCTACATATCTAGTGGCAACCATGGTTTCAGCCATATTCTTTACTCCGATATCCATGCTTTAAGTGAGAATGGAGCTCATTGCAATCTAAATTAATGCTAAGATTTTATTCCTTGTAGCACACTGATATTATGTAACTGTTGTATATGCAAAAACAAACAAACAAAAAGAAACAGAAAAAATAAAACAATGTAAAACTTCACAAAATTCAGAGAAAAATGTGCAGGTACATACCAAAAATATGATCCACATCATAGAATCAACATTAATATTCCAGATAAATTGGAAAGCATTTCTGTTGTTTTGTTGAGCCTGGAAAACTCCAACCTCTCTAAAACTATTGGGAGCTATAAATAAGGGCTATATAGCTGTAATTCATCTAGATTGGCTTCTTATGTAACAATGAATGGATATTGCTGACATTCTATGGTATAATTCAACAATCTGTTGAATTTTGATAAGGCAAAGGGGTCATTTATAGCCTGTTAAAATGACAACATGTAAATCAGTATGTGATATCATATAACAATCATACCCTTATTGATGCATATTGATAAAAATCGCTGTTTTGACAATAAGGAATTAAAAGTGTATTAGCTTTGGACAAAGAGCAAATCCCAAACAATATTTAAAAGTGTCACTTTTATATACTTGAGAATACAAACTACAGGCAGCACCACTTTTGAGTTTACACATTTCAGTAACAGAGGTATTTTCAGATAACACTATTTCTCCACAAACTAATGCACCAGTCATCATGGTATATAAAATGTATGTGGATGGAAAAGCTATAACTCTTAATATCACGGATCAACTCAAAGTAAATTGATGATAATAAATGAGAATAATTAGTCATATCACTTCTTTCTTTTCAAAAGAGAACTACTCAGTAGAGGGAAGAGAATAATCTCTTGGAAGTAGAGGGAAACAGGGGTCTGGCAGCGAGAGAGGACAGGGAGGAAAAAAGGGAGTCTGAGCCTGAGTGCCCGGAGGCTTTACACAGAGATCTCTGAATTAGCTTGGTACAAGAGCCCTAATGAAGGGAATCAAATAAGCACAGGCGGAGCCATCTCTGCCAAGTCTTCTAGGCCGCTCTGTTTCTCTCTGCTTTGCCCTGCGCTGAGTCAGGTCGGGCTGGGCCGATGAGAGGCCGACTAGCCAGTGAGGAGTGCAGCAGTGCAGCTTCAGGCCATTTTTCAGAGAGCAGATCTCTTCCCAAGTGTTACAGCTCAGAACAAAAGGCTCAGACAATGGGAGTAAATCTTTTGCGTGTTTTTACTTCCCTGGATAGGATATGTATGTATGTATGTATGTATGTATGTATGTATGTGCATATGTATGTATGTATGTACATGTACATGTACATGTATATGTATATGTATATAAACAGTTTTGGGAGTCATTCAGATTTCAACAGCAGTTATCTCTTATTGGTTTGGGCTAAGAATCTTTATTTGCATGTAAGAGGGCTTGACCAATACTACACACTTCTCCTGCTGGAGCCTTTGTGGGGGAGCAGGTTGGGGCTAAAACCTGAGCCAAGGTCTTAGGAGTTACAACCGAATTCCTGCTGCCCCTTGCGAACAAGATTGTTCATTGGGTACTCCGGGGTCTAGGTCTGTTACTTGACTGGGTCCAGCTGCCAGAATAGCCCATTGCTCCATGGAGATCCAGTGCAGATGTGGGAGGAGATGGGGGAGAAGTACAGAGAGTTAGAAATTTGAAAGTAGGTGTGTAGCAATGAGGGAGGGGAAACTAGGGCTAGCCATTAGAAAGTTCCAGGTGCTCAAGACCCAGCAGGGATAACATTAGCCAAAATACCCAACAATGGGAAGATAGAACCTGTAGAGACCATATCCAGTGGATAGGCATGCCCCTGGTTGAGGGATGGGACCACCTACCCACCTCAAAAATACTAATCAAGAATTTCTCCTGTCAAAAGGAGAAATTTTGCAGGGACAAAGAGTGGAACAGAAACTACAGGAAAGGCCATCCAAAGACTGGCTCACCTAGGGATCCATCCCATCTATTGACCCCAAACCCAGATACCATTGCTCATACCAAGAAGTGCTCACCGACAGGAGCCTGGTACAGTTGTCCCCCTGAGAGGCTCTGTGAGAGTCTGATCAATACAGATGCAGATGTACATAGCCAAACATTGGACTGAGCACGTGGACCCCAATGGGAAAGGTAGGACAAGGACTGTAGGAATTTAAGGGGTTTGCAACCTCATAGGAAGAACAATATTAACCAACCAGACCCACAAAGTTCCCAGGGACTTAACTACCAACCAGAGAGTACACAGGGGTTACCCATGACCCCATCTGGATATGTAGCAGAAGGTTGACTTATCTGGCATCACTGAGAGGGGAGCCCTCAGTCCTGTAGGGGCTTGATGACCCAAAATAGGGGAACACTAGGACCCTGAGGCAGGAGTGGGTGGCAGGTCAGGGAGCACCCTCTTAGAGGCAGGGGGAGGAAGGAGAGGATAGGGGACTTGTGGAGGGGAAACTCTTAAGGGGAATAACATTTGAAATGTAAATAAATAAAATGGTTAATACAAAGAAGAAAAGAAAAAGAAGTGGGAAAAAAGAAAAAAAAAAAGAGTCAAACTGAGACTGAGTCAGACTGAGTCAGAACATCTGTAAGTTGTTGCACATGTTAAGAGAAAAGTATGCAATTGTTTTCTCTTTTGTCCATCAGTAGTTAGTTCCTATGATATGTTTAAAGACAAAACCAATCTGGGGTTTAGTGAGCTTGATAATCTTCATCATCTGTTTCCTCTGATAAGGTATGGATCCTGCTTCTCTGAGACCTTCTTCCTTTTACGTTGATAGTTTTCACTCTGAGAGCATTCTCTATTTGCCTTTCTGGGCCAGAAAAGGTTATGTATCCAGTTCACTAAATGACAGTCTCAAAGGTTGTGGAATCCCAAATGCAGACTGTACAAATGTTTGCTTATATCTTTGTATTTGGTCAATTGAGCCTACCTAGTCTCTGCTTGGGGATAATAGAGTTTCTTTGGTCAGGTGTACCTCTTACAATTGCTGGACAAGCCAGGGTATTCTCTTCACTCCTCACTGCATTACCTTTATCTAGCAGCCATCAAAATGAAACTACTTTGATTTTAATTCATCAACTAACTAAACATGCATACATGCATGAGAAAGCTCTTAATGATATGAGATGGTTCTCATAAAAATTTCCAAAAAGATTAATTGTAATATTATCATCCAGTGTCATAAAACTGGATGTTTAAAAATAGAAGTAACAACATAATTCAGCCAAGTTAGTCAGTTTTGATGTTCACACTCATTATTAAAGCCATTTTCTTAAGAGGAATAATTGCTACTTTTTTTACTCCTAATTCAAGTCTCGTTAAAACCCACCATCACAGTGAAACATTATTTAATTAACTCCATCTGACCTTGACCATGTCTCTGCATTACTTCACTTCTTGTAATTTCAGCTTTTTTATTTAAAATGCTTTGAATTCACTTGTGCCATATTTAATATTATCTAATACTACACTATTTGGCATATGAGACATGTAGTTTGGATCTTATTTATCATAGGTCTGATATTATAAATTGGTTTATAAAAATTATTCCAATTATCGTACCAAATTAGTGGCATTGTTACTTAGGGAAATCTGTTCTTAGACTGTATATTGCTATAATTATCAAGAAAAATTTTTTTCTTTTTTAATTTTTAATGTGCATATATAGGTTCATGCATGTATGTAGACACATGTAGGTGGATTTGCACATACTGTGTACATATGCATATTTGGAATCTCAGGTGGCTATCAAGAAGCATCCTAGGTTGCTTACTGTTGTGCCTTATTTACTGAGGCAGAGTCTCTCAGTCAAGCTAAGCATTTGATAAGATGGCTGGTCTTGCCAGTTTTCTTGCTCTGGAGATGCTTTATCTCTTCCATCTTAGGCTGGAATTACAAATTGGCCTTGATGCCTAATTGACATTCAGATGGGGTTCTGAGGATTTGATCTCTGTTCATCATTACATTCTAATGCTTGAACAGCTATGTCACCTCCACAGCTTCTGTCAAATCAACCTGAAAAACTAACCCTATTTTAGTGAAACGGAAACTATTGCCTCAAAAGCTTTTAAGTGACTTTGCTATTTCCATTTTTCTACCACAACGGTTAGTTAATAGGTAATCTAAACAAACTGAATTTCAAAAAAAAAAAAAAAAAAAAGAATGAGTGTATCTTTAGTTTCCTTCGCTAGTTTCTTCTAAAGACAAACAAATGTGAGTCTCACTGACTATCAAAATTGTGAATACCTTTGTTGTAGGTGTTGGCTGAGGTCTGAAGAGTATCTGCTGAGATTTCTCATCCTAGAACAATGAACTGAACTGTGATACCTGTATAATTGTAGAAATGGAGGTGGCTTATTAATGAGAATATTACTAAGAATAGACCAGGCCCAGATAGCTGGAAAAGCCAGAAAGTTTTACTGGCTCTCAAATACAAGGATGTTGTGCCTTTCCATGAAATTCACATGGCACCATCCTCCAAGGCTTCCTGACTATGACTATAGGGATTTTGGTGGAGTATCTTCTCCTTTTAAAAGTACTAACAGGTGGAGCATGTGTCCTTATTACATGATGGAGCATCTTGTGGGTATATGC
>JADRCD010236230.1:18713-38330 GCA_019843815.1 Montemys delectorum | reverse complement strand
GAGGCTGAGAGATACAAGTTTCTGACCTGAATCTTGGCATGGAGACCTTGAGGCATAGTGGCTATGAATCCCATAGGATTAACATAGAAAGCTCTTTGAGTTCAAGATCATCTGGGATTAAAGGTGTGGTGGCATAGTGGCTATGAATCCTAGAAGATTAAGACTGGAAGATCTACGAGTTCAAGCAAGGTGCCACCACACCTTTAACCTGAGCCACACTTTTTGCTGGAGATCTATATAAGGACATTGGAAGAAGGAAGGCTTTCTCTGCTTCTCCTGCTTGCCTTGTGGGACTGAGCAATTGCTGGATCCTTGGACTTCCATTCACAGCTGCTGCTGCAACTGTTGTTGGGAGTTGGACTACAAACTGTAAGTCATCAATAAATCCCTTTACTACATAGAGACTACCATAAATTCTGTGACTCTAGAGAACCCTGACTAAGACAAATAGGCATGGAGCTGTGGTGAATCATGATAAGCCATGGAGTGATGACAGGGGGATCTTGGTCACCCTTAATGTTGGCCCAGAAATTCAATACATTCATACCTGTCTACTTTCCTTCAGTATATCCTTCATTTGATCACTTTAGGGGCCTGGAACACTGAGAACTGATAAGAATATAAAATTATGTTTAACTCATATTTCTATAGTAGAAATTATTTGATTCTAAAATATTTGAACAAAGTCACATTAGAACTAATTTTATCAAAATCACTGATCTTTGTGTCTAAATCACAAAGTTTATAAACTAGTAGGACTCAACTTCTGGATTATGACCCCTTTGGGGGATAGGTGTCAACTGTTTCACGGGGGTCACCTAAGATGATAGGAAAGCACAAATATTTATATTACAATTCATAGAAGTAGCAAAATTATAGTTATGAGGTGTCAATGAAATAATTTTATGGTTGGAGATCACCACAACATGAGGAACTGTTATAAAAGGTCACAGCAATAGGAGGGTTGAGAACCAATGCACTAAACAAACCCTGGAGTTGTCATTGTCAGAGCACACTCTGTAATTAGATGCATGTGCTAAGAGATCTTTCTGAGTTAAACAATACATTTCTTGATTTCACACTGGACTTGAGTGCTAGAAGCAACAGATTTTTTTTTTAATAAAATAACCCAAATACAGTCAATGGTGGTAATAAAGAATGGAGAATTCTATAGTTTTAACATTCTAACTCATTTTCATTGAAGTAAAGCATAGAGTCTGAGGTAGCCCTGGGGCTGAATCTGATTTCTTCTAGTTTCAGTTTGTCTGATTTGGGGCAGGTGGCTAAGCTGCTGGAGCTTTGTTTTTCCATTTGCAAAGCAAAGTTAATGCTGGTGCCTGGTGAACTGGTAAATGTTTAACAATGAGTGGTCAGTGAGCAAGAAAACACACATTTGTAGGCATTTGCTGATTTCTACAGTATAATTCCCTTTGTGGCTTTTTTCAAGCTACCAATGGGATGTCCCTGAACACAGAGCTGTGAAGCAGTGAGTGACAGGAGCATAACACTTTTACCCATGAGATGCTCTGAGCCTTACTCCACCCAGGAGACAAGATAATAGTATAGGAAGCAGTGCATAATGATTACTGCATCTGTTCTCCATATGCATTGATTTGGTTTGCGTCTAAAATGGCCCATTAAAAGCTCACCCATTGAAGGCTTCATTCTCACCACAATAGTGTTAAGAGGGTTGACTGGATCATGAGGGCTCTGACCTCATAAGTGGATTAACTGATTGATCAATTCTTAGCCTGATGAGCTATTGAGAGGTGGTAGAGATTCTGGAGGTGGGGCCTAGAGGAAGTAGGTTATTCTGGGCAGCTCCTTGAAGAATGTATTTATTTTCCAGGTGTAACCCTTCCCCAGATTCCATGCATTCTCTATCCTATGTTGTTTTGCCCCAACATAGGCCAAGAAACAACAGAGCCAAGTGACCATGGGCTAAAACCTCTGATAGAGTGAGCCTCATTAACTATTTCCTCTTTGCAAAATGTTTATTTCATTTTGTCATAGAGGTGTGAGGCTAGTACAGTTATTTAGGTTTATATAATTTGAGTTTTTTTAATGGAGGTATATATAATCCTGCTCAAGAAATTAATGCAAATTTATGTTGGCTCCCTGGAGCTTTGTAACTAGTTCCCACATACTGCTGCCTATCTCTGTGTCTTGGGTTTCCTAAATACTATATGTTACAAATACCACAGAATACAAGACTAAAATATGATCAAGTGTTTTTCTGATTCTTCTCCAGAATGACCTTGCCTGTCTGCCTTCCACCTCTTCCCTGCTAAGCTATCAGTGACAGACAGGAAAGGACAGGAGAGGTCAGGCACTGTCATGCATGGACCATTTGAAACAGAAAATGTCATGCAACCTGGACCAAGGATTGGTAAGCAAGGTGAAGAGCAAAGTAAAAGCAGAGTCAGACTTCAGAGCACAGCGTTATTCACTCAAGTTCATGTGAAACAATATACTTTATTTTAAAAGGAGTCTTTAGATAGAAAGATGTTCACTAGTTATAGCTCACTTGTTTCCTGTGGACGGTGGGGCTGCACTGAGTGAGTAAGCAACTTTCCAACTGTGTACCTATTATCTAATAAATGTGACATTAATCTAACTTTTTCAGGAAAAATCCAACAGGGAACCCATATTTGGTGTCCATAAAGTATGGTGTTCTAATAATAAGCAATAGAATTTATTGACTGGCTGACCATTGACAGACACTCCTTGATTCTAGGCCTCCCACTATGTCTCTTAAGACCTCTGAAGTAGAATCTTAAAGGTTCTTTGGAAAGTCGGTTGGATGGTGTTTGGCTGGGGCAAACACGTAGAGGAACATTTAGCTGGAGTCGACACAGGAGAAAGACTAAGGCAGACTCATGAAAGAACATTTCAGTGAAGCAGACACAGGAGAGAGGGTGTTCTGCTAAAGCAAGCCTGTGAAAGGACATGTAATGAAAAGTTCTTTGCTAACAACAGCCATGTATTGGTCCACCTTACATTTCGTAGTTGAGCTGCCAAAAAACTTCTGGTGGTGTGCTGCAGTTTCTTGCTGCTTCTGTAGATGTGGGCTGATTGGTATAGAATGATGTTAGCTGAGACAGATCCATATGCTGAGGGAAGACGCATGCTGAGGCAAGACCAGTGCAGGACATGTGATGTTTGGAAAGAGTATAAAAGGACTCGATGATGGACAGTGAAAGAGGCTGAGCTTGGCTTTCTGGTAGAGTTAGCTATGCAATGCTTGTTGGTCTCATGTCTTCACTGATCTACCATTTGATGAGAGAGGCACAGCTGAGAACTTCTCCTGGCATTCCTCCAGGTTCCTCCTGCTGACTTGTGCCAATACTGAGGCCTGGCTGTCTCTGCTAGGTAGTCCCACCGATGCTGACTTGTGCTTGCTATCCTGACTCTACTGAACTTGACTGCTGATGTATCTGTGAAGTGTTTGCGAGCTGCCGCTGCTAACCTGTAAACTGAACTGCCAATTTCCAGACAACACAGATGGGAGTTGCTCCAAAGAATCTTTCTAAACATGTCCATTACCACCCCATCCCCATATCCTTTCTTTTCTACTACCTCTCGTGGGTAATGGGCTACAAGGGAAGTTAAAGTGTTTTAAGAACCATCATTAAAAATGGGTTTTGAAAAATTAAAGTTACAGAACTCAGTAATCCATCCTTTCTCTCCCACGACTCTAGCCTTGCTCTCAGCCTACCTGTGTTGACCAGAATGGAAGCTCAGCTCCAGCCTTCCTCCCTGATGCAAGACCCATGTGTGGTCTGAGCGTTAGAGGGAAATAGCTCTCTGAGGCTGGTTTTAGGAGGAAAGGCAAAGGGACCGACACTGGGCAGCAGTAACCACGGGCAACTCTTCAGAGGCCTACCACACATGTTAAAAAGTGAGGCTGCTGGTGCAGAGCAAGACTGAGGGACTTGCTCAGAACACAAACTCTGTATAACAGAGTTTTGTCTGTTTGACACTGGATCGGCATGACTCTCAAGACTGCAACTTTATTACACCAAATAGCGAGTGCATGTCCTTGGCATGGAAGCTGCCACCTTTTAACCTTTGTTTCCTCTTCTCTCTCTGAGCCTTGAGCAAACATACTACTAAACGAGCTCTACCAGAGACTATAGTAACATCAAAACTGTCATCAGCATCCAGTTTTCCTGTTTTTCTGAGTCTGCTGCAGCTAGAAGGAACTGGATATGAATGATGCCCTCTCCCTGCTGAGGGTCCCTTCTGATTGTTCCTTCAGGCGGCCTCTCCTGCTCTGATGAGTAGCCTTTGGCTGGAGCATTTAGGTCATTTAATAGCTCAAATCTATTTCCTCTTTCCCCTGCTTCTCCCAGTCCTCACTGTTCCCTGCTTCATTGTGAAACAAACACTTCTTTCCACTATATTGACCCAAATATTTTTGTCAGTTTACTTGTGTCACTGAAAACCAAGTGTTTATTCAGGCCAACAACAGACAAAGGCTATGTTATAAAGCTGTGGCTCTAGCTAGATCACCTTTTATTGGTGTGGGTTTTTTTTTTTAAATGCCAGTGTGTTTCAAATATAATATATGATGGCATATCATTTCATTACCCCGACAAATAGTCTGATACCTTTAATCCTTACTGACCTCTGTTACTATGTAATTTGGCATTGTCTTTACATAGTTGTAAGGCTATAGCTTTACATTTTGTTTAATCGAAAATTTTTGTTACCTCTAACATGCACATTTTAGATTATTTTTTATTTTTTTAAATAATTCTGGGTTGTGAATATACACATGTAAGTGCAGGAACCTATGGAGTCCAAGAAGAGGGGAATAAAATCCATTGAGCTGGAGTTACATGAGAGCTACTCAACATGAGCACTGGGAACTAAACTTGGATCTTCTGCCAGTTCAGTACACACTCTTAACTATTGAGCCATCACTCCAGCCCTTTTCTTACTGTCTAATTGCTTTATAAATGAAAAAAGTGTGTATTGGTCCATCTAACAAACCTTATTTAACAACAATTTGTCTAGTCCTCTATGAATTACTTCCAGGTATGTTATTTATAATTTATAATTATATTAAATAACATACTAAATATAATAAGTAATATATAGATACTATGATTATATACCTCTCCTGACTATTAGGATCATTTTCTTAACATGAATTCTCTCAAATAAGATCACTAAAATGAACATCTTGGTAGCTCCCTGTGGTATTCTTTCAGTAATCTTGTTTCCACACCATCTTCGCATTTGTGAAATAACATTCATGTTTTCATTGGCAAATACAGGGCCACCCCATGAATAAGCTTTTGACTGTATCTTCTTTCTAGTTTCTCATCACTTCTTAACTTCCCACTTTTTCAATAACTACTCTAATTAAATATGGTTATTGTTTTTGAAATATAGAATGCCATCCTTGAATATGAAATTTCTACTATCCTGAACTGGTCTGCCTCCATCTTGGGTTTGAAAGCTATCTTATAAAGACAAACTATATCCTTTCCTGTTTATGATTAAATCTCTGTTTCTCAAAGATTGGGCTCTGTTCCACCTGTACCCTTAACTATAAATGGTTCTGTGCTGCCTGTTCCAGGAAACAGTAACCATGTCTTTGTTTCAAAAACTTGTTGTGATCAACTCCCATGGAGCAGGCCTTTGTTTCAGGAGATTGTTACCACCATCTTGCAATCATACTTTTGTTTCAAAAGGTTATTATGACCACCAGTTGCTATGACTACCTTGATATATTCTGCTTCTGTAACCTCACTTAGTTGTCTTCCAACCTCCCATTTGGAAACCCTGTACCCTTGAGGTATTAAAAACTTTATCTTCCCCATTCCAATGCTGACCTCTTGAACCCTGGCTTACCATGGAGCCAGCCTGTATACACATGAATAGCTTGCTTTAATTAATTTGGCTATCATCATTTGGGATCTTTCTCCTTCCATCTTTTGGATCAACAGAGGTAGTTGGGGTCAGACAAGGTCATGATAGCATATGAAGACGACATCAGAGAAGTTGTCCTTGTTCGTTTGTGTGCTCTTTCTACCTCTTTTCCTGTCCCTGCTCCATGTAAGCACAAAACAAAAAGATAGGCATCTGTGAGCTTCAGATCCTCCCCTCACCAGTCACCAAGTCTGCTGCACTTGATCATGGTCCTTGTTAAAAAAAAAAAAAAATGCTATTGCTTAAGTTTAAGCTACTCAACCTATGACATAGTTAGGACAACTCAGGCTAATTATACAAGGAAGGTCCATCCATCCTAACATTTGTAATGCAAATAGATAATTGAATGATTAATAGATTGATTTATGATTTATTGTGTTTCTGCATTTTTCACTTTCTTTACTTTTCATGACAGCCTTACAAATATGCCCATTATCTAAAATAATACATGTCTACTAGGACATTTGGAGAACTCAAAGTGGCCCAAAAGTGATGGTGCAGTATGAAAGAAGTCACTGGATAGATGAGCAGACTCTAGAGGCTACATTGTGAAGGGCCTTCTATGCCAAGTTCATGGGCTTGGCCTTTGGCCTACTGAGGCTCCTGTTTGGAAAGTTTCAGAGGTGGGGGAGGAATGCAATATGACTCACATTCTAGAGATAACTCTGGTAGGAATGTGGGGGCTGGAAGCAGGAATCCCAGCTAGGAGACTAGCAAACATGAGGGTCAAAGGAACACAGGAATTCAAGGCACAAGCAGGAAGAATGGCAAAGCTGAGGGAGGCCTGAGAGATTAAGGAAATGGGCAGAGAGAAGAAAAAAATGTCAACAGCCCTTCAGCTCATTCAACAATGTACTCCCTGTGAACCAAGCACACTGCAGAGCAGCAGGGGTAGATTTGCTCATGTGTTAAGAAACTTGTTCTTGTTCACAGTCTATTAAGTAAGATGGATATTTTCAAATTAACTACAGTCATTCCCCACCACCCATCCCCCTGTGCTGTATAAAGGATGAGGCTCAGAGCTCACTGAGGTCAAAGTGCTGCTAACTGGCAGACCAAGGCTTAGGCACAGGGCTTCCATCCATCTGCCAGGGCCTCCTCAGCTCTCTGGATTCATGGACATAACAGGGGTTATCTAGTTACTATTTGCCAATTTGTTTATAAGAACAGAGACTCCCATGGAGCAGGCCTACCATCTGTAACTCTGTGTGTACAATCTGATGGCTTAATTGCTGTTATATGAATATATCAACATAACACTCATCTTATTTAAATACTTGTTCTTGTTTACAGTCTGTAATATAACAGTAAACAATAATTTCTCTTATAAGATACCACCATAGGCTGAGGGCATAGCTCAATGGTAGGTCCATTGTGTAGCACACACAAGGCCCTGCATTGCATCCCCAGCTCTCTAGAAAGCAAATCAACTAACACTATAGCTAGCTTAACTAATTTTGAAAGTATGGAAACAAACAAACAGAAAACCAAAGTTTTCGGTATACATCTTGGTAAGAGTAAAGACTGGACTGTGTGTCCTGATTGGTGTCTGGTCAGACTGGTTCCTCAATTCTTTTTCTTGTTTTTAGACAGGGTCTTACCATGTAACCCAGGGCAGCTTTGGATTTGCAATGTTCCTGTTGAAGGGGAATTAGAGTCACATCCCATGATGCCTGGCTGCTTCAACCATCACACCACACAAACACCCACATGACCTCCTTTAGTCAAGATTTCTACAAAGGACTTAGAGAAGAGAGAATAACCTGCAGGAATTGGACAAAACAATCTCCAACTACGCCATCACATTAATCTTTACCAAAGTGGCAGGGTACTTGAGTGCTGGAGAAGCCTGCAGTACCATGTGTTAGAAGTCAGAGTTACAGTTTGGATTTGAGAACCTAATTCAGAATTAGGTGTATTCGTTGAGTGGCTCTTGTTTGCATGGGATTCTATGATGTAGCAAATGAGAATTCCAAGGAGGCACTAATTCACAACAGAGACCATGTGTGTAACCATCTTTCTGCATTTCACTCTTATTTTTGATGGAGTATGGCAGTGCTCATTTAAGATATTTCCCCATTTTTCTCTACAAACCCTCCTCAAATGCTTAAGTGGAAGGAAGAGAAAGAAAGGAGATGCATTTTCCCTATCTATCTATCTATCTATCTATCTATCTATCTATCTATCTATTCACTTTACATCCCATTACAGCCCCATTCCCAGTTTCCTCCTCACACAGCCCCTCCACTATCACCTTCCCTTCTGCTCTGAAAAGGGGGAGCACACCCCCTCCATATCAACACACCCTGCAACATCAAGTCACTACAGGACTCGGCACATCCTCTCCCACTGAGGCTAGACAAGACAGTCCAGTTAGGGAAATAGGATCCACAAGCAAGCAACAGAGTCAGAGACAGCACCTACCCAATGGAGCTCCTTTGAATAGAGGTTGAACTCAAGCTTTAGTACATAATTTCTGACACTGAACATAAGAGTGTCACTAGTAGTAAGGCTCCATAAAGGGAAACAGGATACCACTGAAGAAAGAGAGGTATTGTAAGGATTCAGCTATGTAGCCACTGTAGAGTCACATGCTCAATATATTTTTAAAGCTGTGTACTTAAGTATAGGATGAAGTTATGTAAATAAAAGGTGAGAAGCAAGATGATGTATAATTAGATATGTTATAAAACTAGCCAGCTCCAAACTTCTGCATGTCTCTCTCAGGGTCATGATATTCTGTAGCTCTGAACTTTGAATGAATGCAGCTTTTTCTGGAAGGACTTAGTTACTCTTAGAGGACCAAGCTCAGTCTCTCCCTCTCTGAGCTTCAGATGATGCCCAAGTCTCTTTTAGAGATTCAAGTTTTCAGCTCCTATTGTCTTCCAAGTCCAGCTCTAGTATACCCCTTGATCAGTCTTGCAAATACAGCCTTTTTTCCATACACAATACTAATTCCCATCTGATCTGAGAGACTTATCCTAGTTAAATCAGATACACTGTCACATTTGACAGTACCTATGTTCTTGTGACTCAAGAGTCAAAGTCCAGAGCAACAGTCATGGGTTTCTGATGCTGTTTCTGTCTTCATTAATTTTCTTTCATTTGTCCTCAAATACACATCAACAGTGGCATCTCTTAAGTTAAGTGCTCTGGTTCAGCTAAGAACTTCTGCCGTCTGTGTTATTAGATTTCAGAATCCTCATAACCTTGCCATGGACTACTTCTGCCCCTGTGGGGATGAGAACCTATGTCCATGCCACTTGACCCCAACTGCAGACTCCAGTTAACCTATGCACCTAAACTAAGTTGCAAAATCCTGTCTGGACTCTGACTAGGACTGCCATTACTCAGCCCTTCCTGCTGCTGCTAACTTGAAGTGTAAAACAAGAAAACACTGGGAAAAAGATTTTTAAAAATGTCAAGAAAAAAATATTTTAAGACCAATTGATGTGATTTAGAACAACAATATATTAAAGAAGAAAAATTAACAGCATCTTGGTAATTTTAAAATATTAGATGAAACTGGGCATCTAAATCAATTTGTCACTAAAGAGAAAAGAGAAAATCCTTAACTTTATAAAACATATCAACCAGAACACCACAGCAAACCTTTTACTAGAGAGGAATTTCCTTTAGTGCACATGTTACTTAGCTGCATAGTTTAAAGCAACATATATGTGCCATTATTATTCTTCAATTAAAACAGGCAATTTTATACTAGTCGTTACTTTTGAAGTTAGAATATAATTGTATCATTTCCCTTCTTACCTTTCCTCTCTCTAATTCTTCCCATGTACATCCTTCCTCAAATTCATGGCCTCTCCTAACTGTACACACATGCACTCATACACAGCCTGCTCAGAGCCGAGGCCTTGTGAACTTTCCTCCTTCCATCTTAGCGGATCTGTTGGTGCAATCATTGCTCTGGTCTTGTTTAGGCAGCCATGTTGATGAGATTTCATGGGTGTAGTTTTACTGAGATCTCTAGGAAATGAAATCTCATAGCAAAATTCCAGTTCCTCTGGCTTTTACAATTTTTCCACCTCCTTTTCTACAGTGATCTTTGAGCCTTAGGTACAGGAATTGTGTTACAGGGGCATCAGGTGGAACTGGGCACAACATGATCACTTGTTCTTCATATTTTGGTAAGTTGTGGTTTTCTGTAGTGGTCTCCATATGTTGCAAAGAGAAGCTTCTTTGATGAGGGGTGAGGATTACACTTATCTGTGTATACAACAATAAATATTTAGAATGTAGTTAAGGATTATGCCTGTTTAATGAACCGGTAGTTTCAGGTTCTGCAAAAGCCATGACTTCAGTTACCTCTGGTAGTTGGCTTGGTATCCGTTATCAGGCCTGATTTCCCTCTTGGTGAGTGGGCTTTAAGTCCAATTAGAAAGCCGTTGGCTATTGCCATTGTATATGTGATGGCTATTGTTGGTTGTCATCTTGACTGTATCTGGATTAACTAAAACCCTCAAATGGAGGGGGGACACCTGTGAGGGATTTTTGCTCAAAGTGGGAAGATCTACTTCTAGTCTGGATCTCTGAGGTAGGGAGACACACCTTTAATCTAGACTCTTTGAGCTGGAAAACACCACCTCTAATCTGGGCCATGCTTCTTCCAAAAGCCTGTAAAAGGACATGGAAGAAAAAAGTGCTCGCTCTTTGTTTCTTTGCTCTCACCTACCTAGCAAGTCCATTTGTCCACTGGCATTAGAGCCTGCCTCTCTGGGTTGCCAGGGTATATTGAAGACCTGGTGAGACATCCAACCTCACAGACTAAGCAATGAGTGGATTCTCAGGTCTTCTGTTCATAGGCAGCCGTTGTTGAATTAGCTGGTACACAGCCTGTAAGTCATGCTAATAAATCCCCTTTCCATATATATAGAGAGAAATTCATTCTATAAATTTGTTACTCTGGAGAACCTTCACTAATACATTATGTGTGCTGTTACTGAACACTTAGTAAAACAAGTATCTTGAAAAAGATATTTTGCTGCGAGCAGTAAAATGGAGAAGCTCTACACTTCAGGGTGTTGCTGCTCACCAGGGGCTGCTGACAGAAGACATGTGGATTAGAAGGGGAAAGTTCATGGTTCCCAGATGCTACTGTATATATGTGAAAAACTCTGGAAGAATTTATAATCAAAATATTACTGGTAATATCAATAGACCACAAAATCCTTAAATCTCTTATTGCAACAATAAATAATAGTTAACCATATGACTTATAATAATAACAATACAAAGTATATTTTTGAAATTATTAGTTACTTAGGAATACATCCATACAACGATTGACAAGGCTTCTAAAGGTTAAAAAAAAAAGTTCAGAACAATTTGAAAGACTGTCTAAATAAACAGCAATGATACCGTTTTATGCTTAGAAAAGACAATATTATAAAATGTCACAGTCTCCTAAATAGTTCCATGTATCTGTCATAAGCGCAACAAAATCTTGATACATTTTATGTTATGGTTTGTGACAAGCCTGATTTTTAAAGAAAGATATGAAGATTATTTCTTTTTTATCAGATATCAAGACATAATATTAAATTTGTCAAGATGGTACATCCAAGCAAATTCTCAGTATAGGTATCAGTGATGGAAATGCACTTGATTTATGATGGGGGTGAGGAAGTAAAAGACATCATTTTCAGTAAATTACTTATACCAGAAATTTTGACTCATTCTTTCCTGGTCCCATGTGTGAAATAAAGTCCAGGTAGATTAAAGACCACTGTGTTATCTTCACGTGTTCTCACAGTTGTTCTGTGACAAAACTTTATCTGAGAAGCATCATACATGTCTATTCATCTCAGATAGGGAACTCAAGAGCGACCAACGTACAGCTAACGTGTCTAACTTGGTGAACTATCAGTTTTACTGGGGTTGCTTACAGAAATATGGGTGAGGGAGTACATACAGGAGCAGAAATGACTCAGAGCTAGCTGGATCACCAAAGCCCATTACAGCATAGGTGACAGCTCACAAGAGCTGGGAACCTGGAGCACACTGCACAGCCTGCAGGCAGCCCAGTAAGCTGGAGCATCTCTTTTCCACATGCCTTAGTTGGTCTAAACCTCCCCTAGGCTTATTTTAGACAGCTGTTCTTGTCTCAGAGTCTCCTTTGCAGCTCAGATTGAGTCTTCCCAGCTTAGCTCCTCTGAGATTTTCTTTGAACTTGGTTTTATTTCTGTCGGAGAGGGACTCTTAACTTTTATCGTTTACTCTGGCAGGGAGGGAGGGGCCTAGTGAATCTGATCAGTTTCAGGGAGTTCCTGAAGCTATTTTGAGTTTTTTACCTCCCAGTTTAAGGAGCTTCCCTGAAGGTTGGAATGTTTCAATCTCAGAGGAAACTGTTACAGAACCCAGTGTGATAGTTTTAGGGATGAAAACATTTGGGGCCCTTACAAAGAGATTTGACTGAGCTCCCTTGCCTCTTGTACTATGTAGAGATATAGCAGCCCTATCCATAAGAAACAGGTTCCCAACAAATACTAACACTGCTGCTTCTTTGATCTGTATCCTTCAAAGATATAAACAATACATGTGTGTTATTTATAAGTTACCAGGTCTGAGGTAGTTTATTATAGCAGTTAAAGAAACCGAGACAAAGACTTAATAATACTAACTTTTTAGAATGTCATATGAGGGAATTTCTTAGTATTTTTGGATTATTTGTGTGAAAAATACAATATAAAGGAAAAATGATAAAATAGGAAGTATGAAAAATATTCTATTGATCAAAATATGATGCAAAGAGTTAAAATATAAGACATAAAATAGAAGAACATAATTGTAATGTGTACAATTTTTAAAAGGACCAGTATGCAGAATATATAAAGAATGTTAAAAAACAAATGAAAAAATAATACAACATGATAAAGGAAAGCTCAAAGATGAATGCTCCTCATAGAAAGTGATGTCTACAGGGCTAATGGACATGAAAAGTACTCAATCTCTTAGTCACTTAGAGAATTTAAATCAGAATCAGATGCAACCATATTCTCAAAGGTTTGGCAAAAAATAAAAAAGCTCAGCAATATAAAGTGTGAGCCATGCCATAGTGATTTAGAAATTACGTGGTAATTGATGGTAAGAATGTGAGGCAAGAAAGTCATTGCTGTCATGTCACTGAGCATAAATGGATATTCCATAGACCTTGGAGATAGACTTGTTTATATAGATTAAGAAAATGGACAAGAATATTGGGAACAACATTTTCAGTAATTACCAAATTCCAGAAATAAGTGAACGATGTGGTGTATGGAATATTTATGAAATGCATCTCTATAAAGCAAGGAAATAAATTATTCAGTTCTATGCAGCAATGTGATGAATGTTACAATGTTGAGAGGAAGTGCATCATAAACACAGTGAAGCATCATGTCATTTCAATAATTCAGCAATAGATAAAACTGATGTGTGTTGCTTAGGAATTCATCCACAGACAATAAGTGTACAAGGAAATTATTACCATAAAAGACACTGGTCACTTCTTGGGGCAAAGAGTGAGGGATAATAGGGAACTTCATTAGATAGCATGCACATTAACTTAATAACCACAATGTCAATCTGGACAGATACATTTTATGCATTTATCTGCATAACCCACTTTAAAATTTAAAGCATTTTTAAAATCTGCCAAAACTCCAGACGTTTCTGAGACACAATGGACATATTGATGATGAAAGGGATAGGTCATGCTGAACAGACTTTGGACATTTATAATAAGAAATCAACTTTGGCTCTCATTACTCATATGTCATTAGCTTTGGACTTCATCAGTACCAAAACTTAGATGCCCATCAGCCAGCATCTTAGAACAGTATCAGTTCCATATCTCCTGTGGCCCATGTAGACCACAATACAATGACAATACCTGCATTATAAATAAGAATAAATCCAAAACAAAATTATATCACCTCAGAAAATGTGAGGAAAACTTAAGAAAACCAAGTGGTCTAAATTCCATCATAGACAGTTGACATTTCAGGACTTATCCGAATTTGTTCTTTACAATTTCAGCCTTCATTGGTGTCTTTCAAAGCTTGGTGTATCCGTGTATATTTTGAAAGTATGCGTTCAGGGGCGAAAGAAATGGCTCAGCAGTTAAAAGCACTGTTCTTGCAGAGAACCTGCCTTTGGTTCCTAGCACACACATAGTAGCCCAACACTATCTGTAGTTTCTGTCCAAAGAGAATCTGATGCCCTCTTCAAGCCTTCAAGGACACCAGACATGCCTATGTTCTACATATGTACATGAAGGTAAAATACTCACACAGTTAAAACAAATCTGAAAGTGTGTGTACTGGCTAGCAATTCATCGGCTTGACATAAGCTTGGGAGAAGGAAACCTCAGTGGAGAAAATATATCCACCAGATTGCTCTGTGGGCAAGCCTGTAATGCATTTGCTTGATTAATTATTGATGTGGGAGTGGGAGGGCCCAACCCATGGTGGGTGGAGCCACACCTAGGAAGGTCTTGAACTCTATAATAAAGAAGGCTGAGCAAGCCACCTAGGAACGAGGTTAGCAGCATTCGTCCATGCCTTCTGCTTCAGTTTCCTGCTTTCAGATTCCTGCCTTGAGTTCCTGCCCTGATATCCTTCAATGGTGCATTGTGCTATGGAACTGTGAACTAAAACAAACCCTTTCTGCCCCAAGTTACTTTTGCCCGTGGTCTTTTCTCACAGCAAGAGAAATCCTAAGGCAGAAATTGGTACCAGGAGTAGAGTGTATAAGAAAGCAGGATGACACCCTCCCCCAGCCCTCACCACCTGCAGCAGGTGGGCAAGCTGGCCTAGCTCCCTCACCTGGACAGTGTCATAGAGCTGGCCCTGATGGTGTGAGTGTAGGAGAGCAGTCCCACCTCTTGCCAGCTACCATAAGCAAGAGAGCTATCCATGTCCCTTGCAAAGATTGGAGAGCTGGTCTTGGTGACATGGGCACAGGAGAGCTGGCAGTCTGAACAATACAGCCATCACCCAGGCCCAGATCCAGGACTTTGAGTGAGCCACCCCAACATTTACTCCATCTATGAACTGGTGGACCACATGAGGAGAACATTCCCACAGGCCAAAACTTCAGGATCTCCATGACAAGGGGTAACAAGATATCTGAGAGAAGTTCTCATAAGGATCCAGTACTGACAGTATAACAAAAGCCAAAGGCTTCACAGCAGACCAGTGACTCACTGCAATGAACATTTGTAAGTAAAGCTATCTCAGCAAAACGGTACACTTGAGATACCGCAGCTTCCAAAGTGAGCTGTTTATTTTTTTTTACGTTATTTCTTTCTCTTTGTGGGGAGGAGGATGCAGAGGCAGAGGGCAAATATGCAAGGATGGGGAGAAGAGTGGGATTGGGTTGCATGATATGAAATTCACAAAGAATCAAAAAGAATTCTAAAAAAAGATTAAAGTGATACTAAATTGAATCTTAAAAAAAAAAAAAAAAAAAAAAAAAAGGCAGCAAGCTGAGCCATAAAATTGAGCCATAAAAGCAGGCCAGTAAGCAGTACTTCTTCATGACCTTAACTTCAGATTCTGCCTCCTGGTTTCCCTCAGTGACAGGGAATAATCGAGAGTTATAACCGGAAATAAACCCTTTCATGTCAAGTTGCTTTGGGTCATGGTGTATTATCGCAGGAACAGAAACACGAAGTCAGTATGTAAGTTACAATTAATAGTAGTTCAAAACATGATTGATTTGGTGATTTGAATGAATAGAATAGTGTTATGTTTTTAAATCTATTAGGATATACATATATAACAATTCACATAGAATGTTTAAATACATGTTCTATTTTATCATACTCTGTATGTATGCACATGTTGTGTGTGCATTGGTATGTGCATGCGTGTGGTGTTTAGAGGACAGCTTGTATTGTAAGCCCTCTCCTTCCATCATGTGGGTCCTAGGGATTGAACACAGGCTGTGATAACAAACTATAGCTGGTTGCATAGGTAGTAGAGAAACAAGAAGAAAGTCTGCATTATCTGTTAGTCATATTGTGGATTATGCCTCTCCTAGACTTGTGGTTCAAGATGCGTATGAAAGCAGGCTCAGCAAACCTTGGGAAGCAAGCCAAGAAGCAGCAGTCCTCCATGGCCTCTCCAGACCCTACCTCCAGGTTGCTGCCTTGACTTCCTGATTTCCATTATAAGTCTTGAAATATGTGTGAACAAAGAGAGGAACAGCTGGACAAACAGATGTTATATTGTATCACAGACTCTGACTTACAAGGATTTGAACATGTTCTAAGATAGAAAAAAAATGAAAATCATTACACTAAAAGAAGTTAAAGAAAATTGTAAGACGCACTCTGGCATTCGTGTAGTTGTGAAAGACACACAATTTAGCTAATCCCAATAGGAATATGAATCAGCACTGTGATATGGCCCTTTAAAAGCTAATAGGATTTTAGGTTACCTACCTCAAGCTTAATCTTCTTCGTATCAAGTAAGTGTTGGTTTTGCACTTACTTGATGTACCTATTAAAGATGGTAGGACCCTCCTCAATTTGGGGTATCTCATTAAGAAAAGAATTAGAGGCTAAAATCAGGGTGCTCTAGAAACCATCCTGCAAATAGTGCAGGCTGTTGTCACAGATTTTTTTTTTTTCATAACTGGAGATCTGTTGCTGAAGATACCACACACTTTGGTCAGAGTACACAGAGAAACAAAGTTGGTTCTGAGCAGGAAGATTCTTTTCTGCAGACTAGTTTTCACAGTACTGGCTGGGAAAGTCATCAGTCATCTTCTCCACCTGGGAATCCTGTGAACTACATAGCCACAGTGGTGAGATATGCCCACGGGTGCAACAGTGGCATGGATGTTAAGGGGGAACCAACCATTTCCTGCTGGGACTTCAGGCTCACAGAAGGAAATACTTGCCTAATACTGCAGATCTGGCCGAGAACTCAGCTGGAGAGCTTGTGGGTCCCTGGGGTAAACCTACTCCAATTATTCTGCTAAATGGACATAGTTTCAAACTGCCCTCTAAATTTGTGTCTCTATACCCACAGATTAGAACAACTCTCAGATCTCATCTGACAAGTTTCTTTATGCAGTAAGTGGCAGTTAACACAGAAACAACTGATCAAACATAAAGAGAAAAAGGATATTTGGCATGTTGAGCCACAAACATCTATATCACCTTGTCTCACCCGTTATTTAGGCTCTGAGACTATCAATCAGGTAAGAAAAGCTAGAAAGATTTTAAGAGCCAGTGGCCATGGAGGACAGGGCCGTATCTTCTGGACATGACTGGACTGTTGTAGATGAGAACTCACAGCAGCTGTGGCTGCCTGCACAAGACCTGAATAATATCAAGCCAGTCGATACTCTAGCATGGAAGGGCCAGGAGCTTGTGAGCACCTCAACTTACTTAAGGAACCATCAGCAAGTGATGGATTTGGGGTGAGGGAAAAATCAGTTCTCTTTAAGAGCGTGGTGGCCCATAGGTCCAGTGGGCAGTCCCACTCTCATGAGTATATGGGCAGGACAAATTAGACTCAGTGGGCAATATTTTTTTTAAAGGAACTAGATAAAAGGACACTACATTGAAAGGTGGTAGATAAGTGGCAGGTGGATACAGGAGGCAGAGACATTAAGGTGAAGAGTCAGAGTATGAATATGATCAAAATAATATTTCATGAAATTCTCAATAAAATACATTATTTAAATAAAAACCATGCTACAAATCTGATTGACTGGAGAACTGGGATGTTGCAAGTCCAGAACTAAGTTATCTTGGGTTATTTTGCCCTCACAAATATCTATTTAATATGACTCAACATCCCTTTGATCATTAGACAAATCCTTTTGGAGGGATTAGGAGCATGTGATTGTGCAGTGTGTTTGTACATGACAAGAAAGGGACTTGAGTGTTGAGATCCTTAGGCAGTCATCCCCCAAGGCACTGGTGATGAACTAGCAAAGAGAAAGATCAATGAGCCGAGCTCAGTCAAGGAGTGTAACTGAGCGCCTAGTCATATGGGCAACTGGAAGATGTGCAAGAAGGCTTCTCAGAAATAAGGTAAGCACTCATCTCAAGAGTTCCCCAAACAACACATGAAGAATCGAGGTGTTGATGAATCCCTGCCACCTGCAGTTGACAGCTGCTTTGGAAGGCACACATACTTCTTTCCCAGCCCTCAAGGCATAGTTGTCGCCATTGATAGAGCAAACTGCAGGCAAGGACATGAGTTGTGTACAGTTGGATGATCTGAGAGTATGGAGGTAGAGCTTCTGCTAGTTTGCCTCCATCTGTAATGTAATCCCATCAGACTATGTGTTTCCTTATTATATCGCACTGGAATGTGTTCTTCAAGGATTTTGTGTCCTATTAGTCAATTTTCCATTACTGTGATAAAATACCTGAGAAAACAAGAAGGAGGATTTACTTGGATTCATATCTCAGTCCGAGGCTGGCTGGCTCCATTCCTGTGTATCTGAAGTAAAGCTAAACTATCATAGCTGGGAGCATGTGGTAGAGTAAACCTGCTTACCTTAGATAACCCAGAAGCACAGAGGCAGAGAGAAGGGACTAAAGATCCTTGAAAAGCACTCCTGTATTGACCTTCATCTCTCTACTTAGTCTACATCACCTCACAAAAACATCCCCCAACACACACACACACACACATACACACATACATACACACACACATACACATACACACATACACATACACACATACACATACACACATACACATACACACATACACACACACATACACACACATACACACACACATACACGTATGTATTTATGAGTCTGTTGATCATGTCAAAGTCTTCATGATCTCACAAGTTCTCCTAAGCCACACTTCTGAAAGCTTTCAAACCCACAATGCTTTTGGAAGATCTCCCATGTACAAGTCAAAATATACATGGAAATTATGTACTCATTGCATATATTAAGAGAGTGGTGTCACATAGCTGTTCTTTCAGGTGAGACTGACTGCTTGTTTTCTCGAAAGAGAGCAGATATGATTGCTAGTAGGAGATCTGTATGGGATAGGATGGAGTAGAATTCCTTTGTGAATGTATGAGGGATGCTCATGGGACTATAAGGCCTTCAAGAAAGTCTTATGAGGCTATCTTCTTCCCAGCATTCCAATTACACGACAGCCTGTTCAAAGACATCATTTTCTACAGTTGGGAACTGCTGGACCTCAGTCTCTCCTCCTCAGCCTCCTGCTTAGGTTGCCTCAGATTGTAGTTTTTCTAAGATTGGTGACTGGCTCCTGATCTTGCCTCATGGCCTCTTTAGAATGATGTTCTGAAATGGTCATAAAGTGTGTTTGTCAGCAAGGGACTTACATGTAGCCTATTCAATGATTTAAGCATTTTAGATCCTGATCTGTTCTTTATTTGGCATAATCATGGATTCTGGGAAAAACATGTTCTCCCCTCTTGGATTCCCAGGGTTAGCTTTACTTTGATAGGAATGGCCCAATATGCATCTAATCTCTACCAGAGGCACTGTGGCTGATTTATTGATTCCACTTTATAATAACTCCTTGGGTGACCCTAGTTTCTCAGTATTTCATTTCCAGACTTAAGGATTAGAGGAAATCCACTGGTAAATAAAAGGGGTAATAAAAATCAGAGCGCATGCACACACACACACACACACACACACACACACGC
>JADRCD010236230.1:3614-14737 GCA_019843815.1 Montemys delectorum | reverse complement strand
ACATACACACATACATACATACATACACACATACATACAAACATACATACATACATACATACAAACATACACACATACATACATACATACAAACATACATACACACATACATACATACAAACATACACACATACATACATACATACAAACATAATACATACATGCAAACATACATACATACATACAAGCATGCATACATACAAACATACATACATACATACAAACATACACACATACAAACATACATACATACAAACATACATACATACATATATACATACATGATTCCATGAATTGACAAGTTAAATAGGGAACATGAAAGGAGTTGGAAGGAGAGGAGGAGGGGAGGAGGAGGAGGAAGAGGAGGAGAAATGATGTAAATTTAGTAATTATTCAAAAATAAAAAATTAACCTAAATTTAAAAGTAAGGGGCAGAGATGACCGAAGACATTCCGGAGAAGCAGCAAGATTCATGAAAACTTCTTTCCTAAAAATAAAGACTGGCCAGAGTTCAGAAGCAGTATGAAGTGGGAGCAGCACCTTGATACAGAGATGAAATTCATCTCAGAGGAGAAACCGGAAGAGGAGATAACCACTGGTGAGCTGGGAGCAGGAGAAGCAGCTGGAGAAAGTGTAGGTGACATCTCTGACAGCAAATGCTCTTCACTACAGGCCAGTCTCTCAAAACAACTCTGAGGTAAGAGCCCTCAATGGCTCTATGGCAAGGATGAGTACTCTGAAAGTGGGATTTATTCCAGGGCCCCATTAATCAAAAGCCTCTGTGGAATAACATTAGTCATGCCTCACAGTTGTTTTTCCTTTTCATTAACACTTGTGGCCTTGGCTAAGAACTGCTAGACTCCTGCAGAGGTAGACCAGAAGGAGTTTGTCCAGTAACCCAGGTAGTGCTCGGCAGATGTAAAGGTTGTCCCATAACAGAGACCTCTGTCACACTTCATTGCATCTGAAATGGGAGTCCTCTGGTAAGTGACTAAGGCCTAGAGGCAGAAGGAAATTCAGGATAGAACTCTTGAAGGATAATCAGTAAACAGCACAAGCTCCACCTTATCGTGTGCCACCACCGCCCGGCTTACAGCAACCTCTTTAGCTGTCTTCTGAGACTGTTTCCATCTCTGTTAGAGGAACGTGTTAGACTAATTTGTACATATATGTTACCCATGGGCCATATTATTGAAAAAAATCCTATCCTGGAAGTCCAGATGTGACCTGCAGGGGCCAAGCATTGTTCCCATGTTCAGCCTCAGATAACACCCCAGGGACAGGATTATCTCTAAGGAACACTGAGATCTGCAAAATCTGTTGACACCCACCACACTGAATTGCATACTTTACCTTTGGGGTCTCAAACTCCAAAGACTAGAGAAGACACTTGAGGCTAACACTATCTAATTTAGGAAATGGCAAAATAGGGTTGTTCTACTGGAGAGAGCCCCATAGGAGAAGCTGTATTTCCAGAGTAAGGTGTGTCTGTTGGATTCAAGATAGTCTAGGAGCATAAACCCAAATTCATAGTTAACCTTTCCAATGAAACCAGAAATCAAGCAGATTTTTGTTTGTTTGTTGTTGAATCCATATTTTATGTGTGTGTATGTGTATGTGTGTATGTGTATTGGATGGATTAAATGATTTTCTATTCACAATATTTTTAATTTATGATATGTGTGTTGCTTTATAAGTACTTTAAAGAGCAACTGTGGGATTAGAGAAAAAGTAAAAATAAATAAGGAAGTTCTTATCTATTCCTTTTCTGTCCTAATTTTGCACCATTGAAACGTTAGTGTGGTACTAGTGGAAGCCCACCATTTGCATTTGATTTTATTCTTTGGACTGTATTTTGGTAATATTTTTACAAATGTGGGAGAGCACGCACTCTTACAACATCATAAAGTAGGTTTCACTGCATTGGGCTATATCCAATCTCTATGTAGCCTCTACCAGCCACAAATAGTTGACTGCCTTGATACCTTGATTGTTATATATCTTTGTCTCCCCACAATGTTATCTACAGATACTCCTTAACTTATGAATCAATAAATCTATTACAAATTAAAAGCATTGTAAGTAGAAAAATGTATTTAGTACATCTAAGCTTCTAGATTCCCTAGCTTAGCATTGCTATTTCTCCCCCAATCCTGCACATGCACACGAATGTGTGTGTGTGTATGTGTGTGTGTGTATGTAGTGTCTATAGCTCTTTGTGTGTGTGACAAAGGTCAGAGGTCAACATTGTCTGCCTCAATAATTCTTCCTCTTAACTTCTGAGACATAGTTGCTTGTTAAACTACAGCTTATCATTTAGCTGGCTAAATTCTAGGGATTCTCCTGTCTTTTCCTTCCTAATGCTGGGATTACAAATGTGTCTAGCTTTTACCATGAGCTCCGGGAATTGCGAATCATTTCCTCACACTTACACATCATGGACTTCACCAAGAGAGCCCTCTCCCCAGCACTGAGAATGGATTGTTTACCTTCAGGAGCACACAACTATCTGAGATCTGAGCTTGCGGCCACTCCCAAGTATAGAAGTGTTGAACTCTATACTACTAGTCTAGGAAAAGACCAGAATTAGGAATATTCTAAATAACTCTATGGAAGGTGTAGAACTTTGTACCACCACAGAATTGAGAAAATTGGGTATAGTTTGAACTACACAGCATATGGTTTTTTCAGACTAGCTTTTTTCATTCAGTAATATGGATGTGCATCTCCTGGTTTTAACCACTGATCACTCATTGAAATTTTAACAGTTTTGTCCAAGATTGAAACATTCCATCCTGCAGAGGCACTCTTTACTCAGAAAGGTTAACAACTCAAAATAGCTTCAGGAAGTTCCTGAAACTGACCAGATTCTCTAGGCCTCTCCCTCTCAGAGTGAACAAGTGAAGCTTCTGAAAGTCACTTACAGACAAACTAAGCTGCAGAAAAGAATCTGAAACCAGAACTGTTGCCTAGAATAATCAGGGACCAGCTAAGCTGCCTCAAAGAGGTTGAAGATGCCATTCTCCAGCCTTCTTACTTGCTTGCAGGCTGTGCAGTGTACTCTAGGTTTCCAGCGTTTACAAGCTGTCTTGTTGCGGGAGATACTAAAAATGAACCGGCATGTTCCTGCACGTGTGCTGGAAACTCTCTGCCCTGCTGCTCTGTCTCTACCTGCCAATTCTCTGGCGGGGCCAGAGCTCCCAAGTTCTTCTCGCTGCCACACATTGACTGTCCATGGTCAGCCATCACACCACCCATCAACCCAGTTGAATAAAAACTCTAGAAGTTTATAATTAACCAAACAGATTTATATATCAATAAATTCTCAATTTACAAGATGCCAATACAATAATTTCAGAATCAATTGACAATGATAAAAGCTTTCTCCCAATCATTCTAACTTTATGATATTATAAATACCTGTGGCTGGTTAAAGCCACACTGGTTCACATCTGCCTCCATTTTTGCCTTCCTCCTTCTCCTCCTGAGAAGCTCTCTGTCTCTGCAATATCCTGCTCTGCCTCCCTTTTCCCTGTCCAATCACAGGTCTCCTGTGACACTGTCTTAAGATGCTGTAGTGGGTTTTGTTGACACAGATGTCTAAGTCATTTCTGCTCCTATAAGTAACCCCTCATTCAGACCCCTGTAAGAAACCCCCAAGAAAACTCATTAGTCATCAAACTGGACTTTGTTGTTATCTTTACCTTGGTCTATCATGGTTTCCCTATGTGAGGTGAGTAGATGTGTGTGTGTGGTATCTCCTCAGGAAAAGTTTTGTCACAACTTTTGTACAGTCCACAAACCCAACAAGACAGACCTTTAACCTACACAGTTCTCTGAATTGCATGAGAACATACCTTTATCTTGTAAGAAAACGGGTGTTGGGAGCAAGAAAGGGATGTAGTGAGTCAAAGGTAGAGATATAATTGAGTGGCAGATCACCACCAAGGAGATGAGTTTTGCTGCCCCTTTTGATGAGCTCCTCCATCTCAGCATACTTACCTTTCTGCTTTGACCAATTGTGGAAATACCATACCTCAGGAACCTGTTAGGTTCTTCTCTCTCCAGCTCCTTTCCATGCTTGCTTCAAAAAGAAAAGTCAGTAAAAGGCCAGAGTCCTAGCTGTGCCAGTGCTTGCCAAGGGCAGCAGGCACATCCTAATAAGATGTAGTAGCCCTGGATGCTGGCAGGAGAACCCAGTGAGGGATGGATAGTATTTCTTGGGGGTGGGGCTTTTGGTTTATTTTTATATTGTTGATATAAGACTCCGTGTTTGCATTTAAAGCCCATGGAAGCAGTTTAGGAATTGGGTCAAATGGTAGCATTGTTTCTGCTGACTAGTGATCCTGTCTAAGTTCACAACTTCTTGGCCTCCACTTCTCATCTAAAAGAAGTGTATATAAAGTCCTTCTCTTCATTTTCTTCTTTTTGGTGGAGGGGGAGAAAAATCACATTTATTAGTTAAGACAACTACAGGCTAGACACAGCACACATGCTAAAAAGTGGACTATTTTTTAAAACTTCAAAGGTAATTTTTTCCAAGCCCCACAATCATTTCCATAATTATTTACAAAATAAAAGGTCCACATTAAGACATTGAACAGTAAAATATGTAATAAATGCTCCAATCTACACCTATACTTAAAAATCATGAATCTACTAGCCATGCCATTGAAAATCACTCAGAGTACTAGATGATGAACCAGTTTTCAATGTTATCAGCCCTGGAAAACATGACCAGCTCCCACCCCCAGCACATTCTAATTGGTTTTAACATTTTATAAATAAGGCATTAACAATAAAGCCCATTTTAAAAACAAACAAACAAAAAAAAAAAACTAAATGAACTTCCTTTAAGACTTTTGTCCTGGAAAAACCACCATTTTCTGGGAAGACATTTAGACCTACTTCTAGCCATTCTGAAACAAAGCTGCTTGTTGTTGTTCCACTAAACTCTAAAGCTTTCCCTCCATCTTTCTAGCTATAGGCCCATGCTGAACCTAACCTGAAAAACTTTTTACTGTGCTTTTGGCTATGATGCCTGGTGCTAGTCTTCCTTTTCACTAGGAGTGGGTGTTGCGAGTTCCTTGGACACAGAAACTGCTCATTAGTTGTGAATTTTATTACTAGAAGACAGAGGCTCAGTTCTAGTTAGATGTTATCTTTGATTTGAGACTAGTCAGTAAACCATTATGAATTCACAGGCCAATTTTCTGTCCTTATGTATTTAAAAACTTGTTATTAAATATTTTTAGCATGTCTGATTTTCTTGAAGCGTAGCTTGCCCTACAGCCTAAACCAGCTATAGACCAGACTAGCTTGGAACTCGGTATGTAGCCTAGGCTGGCCTCAAACTCATGATCTTCCCACCTAAGCTTCCTAAAGGCTGGGTCTGCAGGTGTACACCACCATGCTCTGCTTTAAAAATCTGTCTTAAAGAATTGTAAGTCTTTTCATATGCACATGTATTGTAACTGTATACCTTAATGAATATTCACAAAAACCACTACATATGCTGTCTGCATGGTAAGGTTTTCCTGCAATAGCTCTGCTCATATATTTCTGTCTATGTCTGTCTGCAGCTGCTCTTGCCCTACACTGACAGAGTTGAGCAGCTGAAATGGAGACATATGGTGTGAGGCTCAGAATGCTATATGGTCCTCACATGGAGAACCTCGAGGCCTGAGCAGTATTCCACTGTGTGGATATACTTGGTTTTGTTTATTCATTCTACTCTTGGGCAGTCTGTCTCTCCTTCGGGATGCTAGGAATAGTCAGCTGGAACAACTCATGTATGTTCTTGGCGAAGCATATGTATGCAATTCTGTGTCTGTTCCTAGGGATGGAATGAGTAGAACCCCGGGAAGACGAAAGCTAACCTCACTGTAACTTCCTATCTTCATGCTGGTACTACTGTCCCTCCTGGCAGGGGCCAGGGACACTTCCAGTTGCTCTTGTCCTTTCAATATTTGCAGTTTTCAGCCATTGCCTCTGTTTTCATGTTTATGTTTCCTTTCTCGACACGCGGTCTCTGTTTGTGATTAGACACCTCCAGAGACAGCATTCAAGCTTCTAGGGGCAACCATTTCTTCTTGGACACGTCTAACCCCTTAGAAAGTTCTCTCTTTTTTTTTTTTCATACAGTAACCTTTCAGATATTTAAACCTCAGTGTTTATTTTCACACTGAATGCCTCAAGCTCTAGGAAAAGAACCCCAAGTATTTCCAGCTTCTTCAACATTGCTCAGTTACATGCACTCACACTTCTTTGTCATCCTGGAGCTGAATGGACATAGTGTTTCTGTGCTTCGGGCCCCTCTCTATGAAGTGAAGGATTTCAGGGCAAAGAACATTAGGGTCATTTAAATTCCATCACTCTGTGTAAATGTTAGCATGAGGGACTCTTCAAGACATGCCTCATATATCAGTAAACAGGAGAACACTGTATCCCTGAAGCATTCCTGGAAGCTCTCTCTGCTGTCCACTGACAATGGAGAAGGGACACACTCCTTCATTTATAGTTCCTGAGTGACAAGGATATTTCTGCAGCATCCTTTAGCTCAAGATTATCAGCCTGATACAGGTCTCTCTTGTGAGGAGCACTGTTCTGGCAGGAAGTGTGTGTAGGGGGGAACGGATTGTGTGCCTGGGGGATGCTGTGGCATCATGGGAGGCTGTAACTGTGCCAAATGCATCTTAAAAAGGCAAGAGTCATGGGAAATGTCGAGGTCAATGAACATCACAGGAGGCCGCAGGCTAACTGGCCAACTCTGGGAAGAGAGGAGGGGACTTAGCTTTTGTCCTGTCTTTGGCTTGGTATATTGCTCCCTTTGGTGATAAAATAGTGCCAGCATCACCCCAAACATTTTCAGGACACACTGCATTTATATAATATAATTCCCAGGATGTACTATTCTCTGGCACAAGTATGAACAGCATGTAAAGACCAGGAGACAGGTCCCTGAGTCCAGGTGACAGATGGTCTCCTGATATCTGAATTGGGCAAAACCAGGTTTTATTTAACTGATGCAAACTGTGCCAAAATACAAAAGTAGGGTGGATAAACAAAAAAGTAATGATTTGTCCTGTAAACTGTTAAATACCACAGAGGGGAAAAAAAGAATATCTTCAAAGAAAACACAGCTCCTAAGTGTTGATTAATATGAGCCTTATAATTACTCCACGCAGTGGACACTATCATTCTATTCTACTGCTAGGAAGTTTGAGACTTCCCCCAGGCACTCATGAAAGAATGAGGTCAGTATTCATGCTCAGGCATTGAAACTCCAGAGTCTTCGGCTGGAAACATCCATGCCACGGTAGTTGAGACTCAGGAAAGCTTCCTGCTTCAAGGAAACCATCACCTGCAGGTCAGAATCAGGCAGTGGCTAGTTGTCGATGTCTGTGGTAGAATAGTGAGCTGTGTGAAATCCAGTGGGAACAAATCTAGCCTTCGCCTGATTTTAGAGACTAGGGAAGGGGGTTTCAAGGCCATGGGACTTACTGGCAGTGCCACCAACAGATACAAATAATCATTCCAGGAGGAAAGGAAGTTCCTTTAAAGCACTTTGCTGTCATCGGGAGGGTCAAGAAACGCTAGGCAGGCTGCAAGTATGGACATTCACTCTGGAGCAAGTCTAAGTCTCCCAAGGCCACACTACCAAAACAGGGAGGGAGAGCCAAATGGAGACTCAAGTCGGCCTTACCACAGAACCCGTGGTTCACTGGGCTCTCTTCTTTTTGCTAAACCTTGTGCAAGACGGTTCTCTCTTGTCTCTCTAGGCACAAAGGACGCGGTCAGCTGAGGACATTCAATGGCAATGACAATACAACGTGCTAATGGCCCCACATTTCAACTATCCTATAGGGATGTCCATATCAATGCACTCTCTATCTTCTTGCCCAAAGTAAAATACACACATTTCCCAGGCCCTTAATTCTGGGGTTGCAAATTAGCAGGCTTTGGCCAGCGTATTAGGTGGGGAGGACACTGGGGATTTCCATTTGCTTCCTTTTTCTGCGTATCATCTCTGAAAGAAGGACAAACGAAGTCTAACTCACCCTCCCCACAAGCAGGAAGGCGGAAGCCAGAGGGAGCTGAGTTGCCATAGCTAAAATGTCCCAGCCGAAGAACTGTCAACTCTCAGCTTAGCTATGATGGAGGTAAAAATCCTTTGGTGATGTGAGGGTCATTGAAGTACAGCCTTATTACAATGAACTCCAATGTCTAAAAATTGTTCTTACTGCGGCTTGTACCACAGAAAGAGCCAAGATTTTAAACTCTACTAAATACAAAACAAACAAACAAAAAAATTTTGTATATTTATGTTCATTTAAGAAAATACTAGTAGTGATGTATTATTTTGAAATATACAGTTAATATGTTTGGAGTTATTTAAAATTTATATTGAGAAAAGTGTATTTTCACTATTGCTGTAGACCAGCATCTACATAAGACTGTTAAATTGATTGTTGTTTCTTTTTGTTTTGTTTTGTTTTTTTTTGGTTTTTCCAGACAGGGTTTCTCTGTGTAGCCCTGGCTGTCCTGGAACTCACTTTGTAGACCAGGCTGGCCTCAAACTCAGAAATCCACCTGCCTCTGCCTCCCAAGTGCTGGGACTAAAGGCGTGTGCCACCACCCGGCTTTGATTGTTGTTTTATATCAAACTTTTATAATACTTATTTTTATTGTTATAATATTTTATAAAATTTAAGGAATATGACAAAAAAGATATTGTAGGTATTGAAGGGGGTCTCTGGGAGGAGCTGGGGTACAAAAGGGAAACAAGAATGTGATTTAATTCTATTTACTTAAAATATGTTTTTAAATGTTAACGAATTCAGATAAATTGAAATCATGTAACTTTTTTCATCATAATGCAATAAAAGTTAAAAAAAAAAAAAAAGTCCCAGCCGAGCACAGCCTATAACAGAGTACCCATTCAACCTGCACTAGAGAGCAAACTTGGCTGAACCCGGCACAGATCAGCTGACTCCCAGCCAACCGGGCACAGCTATGATAATCAGATAGTTGTTGAAAGACAAGTGTTGGCAGTTTAAACACAGTGACGATAATTTTCTGTCTTTTGTCTTCTAGAAGATGTCCAGTTAAATAAATTAACATTCCTATCTTGGCCATGTCTAAGTTGTCTCCCTTTGAACTGACCAACGCAACTCCTTTCCTAAGACTGTTAAGAAGTACATTGCATGACCATCTAAATAAACATTTAAAATTATCACTCACACATTGATATTTTGTATATGTGGGGTACATGTGCACTCTGTGTGGAGGCCAGAGAACAACTTACAGGAATCAGCTCCCTCTTGTACCCATATGGGCCCCAGGGATCGAACGCAGATCATCAGCCTTGGCAGCAAGCGCCTTCACCTGCTGAACCATCTTGCTGGCTCATAACCAAGTTTTGAAACAAGGACTTTTTATTTTTAATTTTCCACATGCCCTACATTTGGATGAGAGCCAAATCTCTCATGCTTGAAAGCTTTTATGAGGTCAGTGCATTTCCTGTGTTTAGTTTGGGCATGTCTGTGTTACAGACCGTCACCTTCACACCCTTCACACAGGATTAGTTTGATGGAACTACTTAGTGGGATTGTGGTATTTGATTTTCTTACAGTGCAATTCTAAGAACAGTTAAGGATGCTCTTAGACTTTGGCCTACGATAATTATTTTTTAGTACATTAACAGAATTTCCATATAAAAATACAGTCAAAAATTTATTTTTTCAACTTAAAAAATCCAGAACAAGTATCTGGAAAAAAAAAAAAGCAGAGATCAATTATAAAAGACAAGAGATGCACTGTACTTTGCATAATTTAAAATATCTCCCCATACACACTCTGAGATTATATATAAAATATATATGTGTATACACGCACATATAAGGATGCTTTTAACAGGACATGAAAAAGACAACATGAGGCCTGGAGAGATAGCTCAAGTGGTTAAGAGCACCGACTGCTCTTCCAGAGGTCCTGAGTTCAAATCCCAGCAACCACATGGTGGCTCACAACCATCTGTAACGGGATCTGATGCCCTCTTCTGGTAAGTCTAAGGAGAGCAACAAGGTACTCACATTCATTAAATAAATGAATAAATAAATAAATAAATAAATAAATCTTTAAAAAAAGAAGACAACATGAAAGCTCTGTTCAGGAATGCTGCTATAAGCTATGAAACATTTGATTAAGTCATGGCCTCATTTTTTTACTAACAGAAAACATTCAAGAATCTTTGCATGGGCAGGCATTTTACGCAGAGCATGAATCCTTGCCCCATTCAGCATGGCACGCTTAGCTTAATGCTGGGCTTAATGCTAGTCTAGTCCCAAGAGCTAAGTGTGCTGTGGGATCACTGGGGCATCTGCTTCATAGGACCTTTTACGAGCCGCTGTCTAGTCATCAGCTGATTGGGTCACTAAGCACCTAGGGAATCTGCCTGCGGAAAATACTCAAATGAACAACTTAGGAAAGCATTTATTTGGAGTGGTGGTCTCAACCTATTGTGGTATTGGATGTTGTAGAGAAGAGCAGTCACCATTTGGTGGCCAGGAAATATACACAAGATACCCCATACTAGCTGGATTCCTCCCGCTCCTTAGATTCCAGGTTTCCAACCTATGGGATGGTACCAGTCACATTCAGGCAAGGTAGTTCCTCCCCCCCCCCCCCACCAGTTTGTTCTCCTTGAACATTATTCCTAGGTAAATATGTATGGATGTTTTGAAAAAAAAGTGTGTGTGTGTGTGTGTGTGTGTGTGTGTGTGTGTGACCAGCACAGAAGTTAAAAGCAAGACCTTGAGACTTTTACGGAAGGCTATGGATATACAGTTTTATTGGACACAGCCACAGTCTACTCGTTCACAAGTCACCTTTGCTTGCTTCTACATGGAAGTCTGGAGGACTTTCAGCGGGTACCCGATAGCCTGCAAAATAGAACATATCTATACTATCTGGCTTTCCACAGAAAAGAGATGGCTGAACTTTGAGATCATGAGATAGGTTTAGTTTGTAGCTATAAAGTTAGCTCATGTTTTTAAAACAATAAGAACTTTTAGTAAGGCGGGTTTTTTTTTTTTTTTTGATGTTTTTATGTTTTTTGTTTG
>JADRCD010236229.1:12341-22422 GCA_019843815.1 Montemys delectorum | reverse complement strand
ATGTCCCCAGTTGTGGTTATGTCTATAAATTGATTGTTGAATAGAAAATTTTTTCTCAAGTCTATATGTGAGAAGGGAATATACACAAAGAAAAAGAATTATTATGACCCAGTTATTACATTTGAATTTTATTAAATGCTGCTAATATTTGTGAAAGTATGTCAAAATACAACCCGAGAGTGACACGGGCCAGTGTGACTTCACTCAAACTGAACATACATGTATGTACCATTGGAAGCAGTTGCTCAAAATGTCATCTTCAGAACCCCATGCAGGCCTTCTCTGTTCACCTTATGCCAAAGACTCTAATTTACTTTGAAGTAGGGGTGACTCATTGGACCATTTTTTTTTTTACTCCTGATAACTGCCTGCATCCGGTTTAGGCCATCTCTGTCTTTGATCAAAACTGTCAGCCTTTTCTCTATGTTTGCTTTAGTCATGTACTGATGAGGATCAGTGGGCCTCCCCTCAGAGGTAGGCCACTCAATGACACCTTCAAGATGGACAGGAACTTACTATGGCAGATCTGGGTGTGATACACTGTTTAGAGAAGCTTGACAGGGAAGAAAAAAGGACAAGCATTTCCAGAGCTTTGTCACCATGCCAGTTTCCAGTTCCCTAAAGGGACAGGCATCCTTAGAAGGCCTCCACAGGTAGAGTGAGACTTGGCCCCAGGACCACTCTGAGTAGGAAGTATGACAGAGGCGTGAGAGAATGTAGACCAGGGCAGGTTCTAGTTCTCTCCGATATTCTTATTTAAAGGGATATTAAATTTCTTTAAGGGATATTAAATCTCGGGATAGTTTTGAAAACACTTGCTTGAAAATATTTTAAGCTAAGATTCTGATTAATTTGCACTTGATTCATGGAAAACATTTTTTTCCTATGGGACTAAATATTATGTGATGATTATTTTCTGGTCTGCTTAAAGTTCCCGGTCTTGGAAACAGGAAGTCAGAAACACAAATAGGAAAACAAAATAGTTAAAATTTAGGGCAAAATCTGCAAGTTAGAGTAACTCTGGCACAATATAGTCTCTAATCTTGACATTATGAATATTAGAGTCACAATAGTTAAGACAGGAGTAAAGACCAGGACTTAAAAAAAAATCTGTGTGGGAAAAACAATCAAATTTTAACTGTTACTTGAACCTTTTCCATATGAACTAGTGTTGGAGGGGACATCAGGACAGAGTAACACTTTGATCTTCTGACAGTTTGATTCTCATTTCACAGTACTCAAAAGCCTTATGACCTCATGCCTGTGGTCTAGCCTTCCCCAGCTGCTGTCCCCTTCTCTCTTCACCTTATGGTGCAAGGGTAGGAGTGTGAATGCACATGTGGGCATAGTATGAAGATATGAGTCTCTCTTAAGTCTTCTTTTAATTCTGTAAAGTCCAAATGCGATGACAAGCCTTCATGAACGACTAGCTTCTCTCTCCCCTCCCACATCCCATGTCTCTGCTATATGTCATACATCATCATAGCCAAGTGTCATTTCTGAATGTATTTTGTGTCCCTAATACTACACTTAGTGCTCTCATATAAGCCACTTTATGGTCAAAATAGCTTTGTGGTATAAAATGATCACCTCATAAACAGCTCAAAACCCCGTGGTTCAGTCTCCCAAAGTGACACAAATGGAGCTTTTTGGTCTCAAGATTCACACTCAAGCCTAACTAACTCAAAAGTATAATATCTTTTTCTGCACATGACACCTTCATGTACAGACACAGGTCTCGAAGGATAATGGATTTACAGCCTACTTCTCTGTCTAGTGACAGAGCAGAGGAACTGCATGTAAAGGTTTGTGTGAGAAAGACTGACTGTATGTGAGCGAGTGAGCATCTGCCCACACCAGAAGAGACAGGCACAGAATAGGCTTTGGAGAATATTCGTCTGTAGCATTTGGTTGTATGCACGTAATCTCTTTGAAGTCTTCTATTTGCAATGAAATTCTATTCCAAGATTATATTCTACTACTTCATACATTTGTGTTTTCTGTAATGGTTTTCTTTCTTCTTTTTGCTTTTGGTCCTTCTGAAATAAGTTCTCTCTATCATGTACCTTTGCCTATTCTGGAACTCACTATGTAGACTGGACTGGCTTCAAATTGAGAGAGATCTGCCTGCCACAGCCTCCAGAGTGCTAGGATTAAAGATGTGCACCAGCATGCCCAGCTTGTTTGATGTCATGTTTGTTTTTATTTTTTGTTTTTTGTTTTTTTGTTTTTTTTAAAGGTTAAAAATAAGAGCAGGAAAGCAAATAGTTTACTAACTGGGACTATTCCAAGAGATTACACCAACCAATAAAAAATTCTAGCATGGCTAATCAATTAAATATTAAAATCCCAGTTAGGCACAAATGATTATAATATACAAAGCAACAGGTAGAGTAAGAAGAACTCTGAACTGGGACCCAAGACCCAGACCCCACTCTGCTGTCAGCTGGTTTGCACATGAGTGTTGTCCTTGTCTGTACTCTGAAGCGTTGTGTAAGAAGGATGACTTCAGACTTACCATGCAGCTTGACCAATCTCTGAACTTCTGGTGGTTGTCTAAGGTATCACAGGGAACAGAAGATAGGCTTGGTGTCTGGGTAGACCTGGATCAGAACCTGGGCACTAGGAGACTGGCAGGTCCACTGAAGGGACTAAATGAGACCATTCCTTTCGTGGTGACATGGCATGGTTGGCCCTCAGCAGCAAGGGCCATTGTTTTGGTAGTCTTTGTTATAGAACCAATCTGGTTCTAGGCTCTTCTGCTGAGGCAGCAGCTGCCCTCTCAGTTGAAATGTCTCTGATTCTATCAGATCCTGCTGTCACATTCTCTTGCTTGATTCCTCATCATCTTCCTTCTAGGCATTTACCACAAAGTGCAACTGTACACTCCTTCCGTGTTTCTAAGGTATTAATCTTACTTAATATAGCAGACTCTTTCTGGCTTGCTCACAACTGTATTAATCCCCAGAATCTAGCTCAATGCCTGAAACAAAGTGTCTAATACCATCCCATGAATGAATGAATGAATGAATGATATGGCATAAGACATTTGTATTCTTATAGCATGTTACCTACAGATATTATGAGGAGAAATGTGCATATTGGTTGGGGCTGAGGAGTCTTTCTCTGTTTCCTCTGACCGCTCTACAACAGTTGTGTTGTGCATGGTGTAAAATGTTCCACTATAGACTAGTCTCCTTGGAAAGACTATCAATTATAGTTGCCTAAACGTCTAACTACCACAGCCTAGGACCTGACATACATGCTGACCTACATGGCTGCCCAATAAGTGTTTTGGTCAACTCGCAGCAGCCCTGAGGGGATTTTTGTTTCTATTGTGCTTAAAGGAAAATTACAGGTATTTATTGCATATTACTTATTTTTTCACATTCTGAATTTAAAATTATTAGTATCATACAAGGCTTGTTAATATGAAGACACCTGGTGCCCTTCCCTGTGCTCGATTTAAATCACTGAGTGTGAAACACTGGAGCTAACACAGTAAGCAAGTCTCCTCCATTTGACCCAGGAAGGCAGGCCCACTCCTTGGAAAATTATCATAGTTTTTCTTAACAACTTTCATGCAGATAGAACTGAGTCACTCTTTCTGGGATTTTAGTAGGTATGTAAGATGTGAGAATGTATGTAAATTCTTGTGAGTCTGTCATTGGATACTTGATGGACTGACAAAGCTCTATATTAAGTAAAATCGGGGCAGGGCAGGAGAGTTAATACTTTTGACCCTTTAAACTGTCAAATACAAGTATCCTCTAGAACCCTGAGATTTTAAATACCCAGAACTTATAAACTGCTGGTTAGCTGAACGAAGGGAAAGAAAAACACAGTGAACACAGTCAGGTTCCACGACAGCCATTTCTAATAGGTAAGGCACTGATGAATGACTGCGAGGGGGATGCTGGTCACATTAGTCTGGAAGTCTTTGGAGTTCTAAGAGTACCGGAGACGGCCATATTTGAAATGGATCAAGTGGAAAAAAGTACAGATCAGGCCTGATAACTCATCCACGCCAAATGAAGTAAAAGTTGTGCTGATGGATGCTCCTTAGATGTACTGAATTGGCTGTGGGAGGGTTGGGGAGAAAACCCACTCTAGGTGTCACTGCTTGAGGGGAAGAAAGCTTTGAAAGCCCAAAGTTCCAGGCTTGCCTCTCAATGGGAAATCATGCCTGTACTACATCTCCCAACCACAGTCACTCTGGTTCATTAGCGTGGAAGCCATTTCTCTCCCAAGTACTGCCTGTGAACCTGAGAATAAATTATCAAGCTGCACAATAGAACTCTACCTCTCATTTGGAGCCTGAATTTCATGTCTTCTGAGGTGTATAAAAGGCCTGTGTCAACCTCTTGCTTACTGCAAAGGCTGCAATTTAGGCTATCACCAGACACCTGTCTAACCTGTAATTTTTCCTTACTCCATTTTATTTTGTCACCATGAATACGTAAACGGCAGTGGTTGCCAGAGTGCTGAGGCGCAGTACAAAGGAGCAGGAGCGTGTGGTTAACTACAGGGTGGAGGTGAAGGGAGGGGAGAAGAGTGCTCGAAGGTGATAAATCCCCAGCACTGGGGTCAACTATCCTTCTCTTTATCCTCCATAATTAGACAGGGTCTATTGTATTAGGTGCAGTAAACAGGAGGACTGAGAAGGCAGTTGAGAAAGGACAGAATCATACTAGCACGGGTGCTGAAAGCAACACAGACAGGCATAGACAGGAGTAACACGGGGTCCATTCATGAAAAGAAGGCTCTCGATGACTTTGATAACATTCATTTATTTGGCAGTAAATCCAGCATTATCATTGGCAGTAAATTCAGCAATGGCGAACGATGATATTAATGCACATAGTTAACAATGGAAAATCTCTCAGGTTCCTTTGAGTTCTGTCTCCTCTGTGGGCATTGATACATTTATTTAATTTATTCAGAAAACACACACTGAGTATCAATTACATACTAAACATTCATTCTCGGTTCAGAGTTTTAACAAAGCCAGGCATATTTCTATTCATTTTCAATGACGTTAACCCTACAGGGAGATAGAACTTCAACTTGGTGTGTCTTTCAGCTAGGACTTGAGAGTGAAGCAGAGGTTTCAAACAAACAGGAAGAGGACTGGTGTAAGAAATGGATGAAGAGACTTCCAGGGAAGTGCTTGATAAGAGATCTCTATCTGAGAGTGATCCCACAGTCAACAGGATGTGGAAAGGAGAGAGGGGTGTGTGATGATTGCTGGCAAGGTTGGGAGAAGAAGAAAGAATTTGTGCTGTCTTATTCCACTGTTGCCAGACACAGCACAATTCATATCCCCTCTGGCACCCTGAGCTAATCTAGCCAAACAGCCAAGCTTTGAAGATTGACTGATGGTGGTCTCAGATCCACTCACAGAGAGCCAACATAAATACATATTACAGTTGCTTAATCTCCCTGCGTACAGCAGATCCCAGGGCTCTCTTCCTTTTCGACTTTTCTCCTTTACTTCCTTCATTTCCTGCACAGTGAACAATGATACCTTCAGAGCTGCTGCCCCAGACAGATTTAATACTATCTCTCAGTGTTTATACTGTCTAGATTAAACTAACTTTGTAAAAATGTCTCTCGCTAAAGTCTTCTGATTTTATGTTTGGCCGTGTTTATTTTCTTCTCAAGCGTTTATAGTGTCTTCTCGATGTTTTTAGGAGTGCTCTGTCTAGCAAACCCAATCTACTTGCTGTTTGTCAGTAGAATCTATGAGTTAAATGTACAAGGGCCAGAGCTTTCCATTAGCACCAAATGAAGCACGTTAAACGGACACATCACTGCACCTTCACCTGCTTCGCCTTGGGTGGGAGTTCAGACATACATTTTCCTGCCCCATTCTTCAAACATTAACCAAGAATTAATAAAATGTACTCAGACTAGTTTAGGTGGGTTAAAATTGTTCATACCAGTGCACAGAAGCAGACTGCTAAATTCTTAGAAACGCTACACTCCAACTGTTAAATGCTATAGAAAAGTAAACTACACAACACAACAAATGATGTGTGGCCAGCATACACTCAAAACTCATCACTTCCCAAGGATTCTAATATTAATGTTCTCCCATGGAATACTGTGTAAACACACTGTGTTCTTCCATGGAATATTGCGTAACATGCTATGTTTCTATGTATCTCTTCCTACTCCTGCAGTTAGGGATATCATACTAGCAACTTAAAAATGACCGTGCTGGAAGTCATCATTTAAAAAAAAATGGCAAACCCAGGCTGGTAAGATGGCGCATCAAGTAAAGTGTTAGCTATGTGAGTCCAGTGACCTGAGCTCAATCCCCAGAATCCATGTACAAGGAGAGAACCAACTCCATGGAGTTGTGCTTTGGTCTCCATAGGTGCATGTGCTCACTGTGGCATACCTACCCTATGCAATAATACATTAATAATAATTAATAATCTTAATTGATAAGTTATAAACCAGAACTCCTGTTTTGATTCAGAGGTCTAGTTAAGGCCTGACCTATATACATCGCTTTTCATATGGAATAAAATGGAGAATCTCATTGATAAAAAAATAACCATATGTCACCAACCAGTTCTAATAATAGAAGGGGACCAGTAAAATTCATGGTCTGGGAGAGGAACAATGGAAGTAAAATCATTTTCTCTGAGAATCTGTATACATCTGGTCTCCAGAGCTCGAAGATTTTTAGGGACAGTGATGCCATGCTGTGGAACTTCTGTTCCTTGCACTGATTTGAAGTATTAAAGACTACAAAAGTCTGAAGAGTATACAGCCTGCCTGGGCAGTCCGCCCACACTCCGCCGCCCTGCTAATAGTGTTTGTTGCGCAAGTCTCCCAGACATTGTAAGAAATCCCAAGGTGGGGGAACTCGTTTAGTGGATCAAGGTGAGAATTGTATTGGTATTTCACATGCCAAGTGATTTCTTCTCAGGCTGCTCACTTTCTCGTGCTCTGAGTAAGACTATGTGGTCTCAAACCATGAGCACATAAAGCAGGTCACCTCCAAACTTGCAACAGCCATAATACAAGTGGATTCTGCCATAAGAGCTTGAAAGGCCACTTAGAACTTCTCCACTATTCTCCCCAATACTCCTGAGGTTTACGCAAGGAGAAAACATAAACATCCTGATGTTAAGAGAGGAGTAGATATACTATTCAATGACTGTTTCAATGATTGTCCTAAATTTAAGGATAGAATCAGTTTAAGAGAAAAATCAGACCAGAATTCTCAAACTGACTCCTGCTAAAGCACGATATTCATACTCACCTCCAGGAGGTGATGAATGGTGGCTCTAAATGTTACCTTTAACCCAGGCAAATCGCTCTCATGGACAAATACACAGCAGGCCAAATCCCCTTCAAATTTCTGAAGTTCTAGGAAAATCTTTACTGAGACAGATGGTGTATCTGGAACTCTTCAGGCTACTTGCCCTAAATCCCAGGCAGAGAAGGAGACATTGCCATTATATGGCAAAACTTCTCAAGATGACAGAAGCATGAACAACTTGACAATTTCTGCCTGATTTGAAGACCTCACAGAGCTGACTCAGCAAATGAAAAGTATAGCTTTGGCCTTTGTCACAGCTCATACTGAGCACGGCATTCTGATAAGAGTTAACTGGTAAATTCAAGAGACTCCCAGGTCTTGTCGCATAAGAGTAAGGGACAGGACCAGACCGAGTATTTCATTTATTCCCAAATATGGTGAACCATCTACCTGGCCTTTAATTTCAATTTTTTAAAATTACAATTGTGCATGTCTGTGTGCATGTGTATATGTGCGCACATGTTTGTAAATGTGTGTATCTGTGTGCATGCATGCATGCACATGTGTATATTATGTGTGTGTACACATGTGTGTGCATGTGTGTTACTGTGTGTATGTGTGTGTGCATGTGTGTTACTGTGTGTATGTGTGTGTATGTGTATGTGTGCACATATGTGTACATGTATGTGTGTATACACGTGTATGTGAGTGTATGTTTGTGTGTGTGTGTGCATTCATGCACATATGTGCATGTGTGCCAGAGTGTACCTGTAGAGGTCAGAAGAGGGCTTGTGGAATCACTTCTCTCCTTCCTCCATGCGAGTCCCAGAGGAAGAACTCTAGTCAGCGGGTTCAGCAGCAGGTACACTTTCACCCACTGAGCCATTTTGCTGACCCATTAACTGGTTATTAATCATCAAAAGAGTATATAAGAGTCTGGGGCAAGACATTTGAAAGAATCAAGTCTCTAAACACCTATCCTGGTCAAGAGATATTTCTTTTTCTGGTTTTAAAATTACAGAGTGATTCCAAAGCTTCTTTGTGGAAATGTGATGCTATGCTTTTCTAAAATAATGATGAGATACACTTTAGAGAGCATTTCCAGGGAGGATTAACAGAAAGGGCTCACTTATGTCATTACCTGCCAGGACAGACATGGCTAATCAATTATGAGCCAGCATCTGTATCCATCAAGTGATCAATGAAGCCACTCATTCTCCTGTATGCGAAGAAGTTTATCATCTGCCTGCCCTTTCTTAGTGCCCTGCACAGATGCATCTAACTTGGACTTATGACAAGCCCAGTTTACCTCATCAAGAATGAGAGCTATAGAAGTTAAAGGCCTTGGTTTTATCACGGAGGCAACACCAAACTTTGAAAGCAGCCTTGCAGTGCTTTGCTGCATTGTGACACACTGCACTAGTATTTAAGTAAACCCCAGAGGGTTTGGTCCATGGGCTGATGCCATCAGAATTCCCACCCATAGATATAAGAATCAGTTGTTGGGTAAGACAAGGGAGCGCATTGCCTTTGATAGACATCAGGTGGGTGGCACTGACAATGAGCTGTACACACAGGGATACAGACACACACACACACACACATACACAAACACACAAACATGCACACCAAATAATATACTTTTCATATGTGAATTTTCAGTGTTTATGGTACTAAGGCCAAGTGAAGAAATGAAATGGGCCAAAGAGTTAACTCTACACCTGTAGAGTTAACGAGCTCTACAGTTACTTATGAGCGTACTTACTTACTTAGGGTTATGAGTTGAATTAAGAGCGAGTAGGTCATCTCAGCCTTACAGGACCTAATCTTTGCCTTACAAATTGTGCAGACTTGAGTTTATATGTGAGGGACAGACAGCAGATAGTGGAAATGTAGAAACAGGTAAGATTCACCCTTGCTTTCCTTGACAGCTGATAAGAAGGGACTAGCTATGTGTCCAGCAAATGTAAGAGCAATCAATTAACTTTTAGACGGCATGCTGCTATCAGACACACAAAGCTGGTTGATTGGGGTGTAGGCATCCTTCCTGCAGGCACAGTGAATTCTAGCATCTTTCAGAGCAGCTCCAAGTTCGGAGCTGCCTACACAACCTGACTGATACCCTGGCCTGGCCTGGAGAGACACTGGCATGTATTTACCTTCACCCTTGGCAACAGGCCTCTTTGCTTAGAACCTTGCTTAAGTGGGTATGTATGACCCAGGAATTTCATATTTCCAAAGCCTTGATCAAGCCAGATATTTAGAGGATGGAATGTCCAGAAGTATCCAGGTTTCTGAATGACCTTCCATTTCTGCGCTCCTGCAGGTGCTGTCCTTGATCCTCAGTAGAAGACATAAAATGTCTCACTGGTGCTGACAGCATAGCCCCTCCCCCACCCCGTTCTCTTACAGTCACTGCAATGTTATCAAAGGAAGTCTTGAGAATTCAGTAAACTGGTTATAGCAGTAATAATGGCTATTTTACAGAATTTTATTCTATTAAAAATCCATATCTAATGTAGAGAACATCTTTATAAACATGGACCATTGTTATTGGCCGAGTAAGGCATTAAGGCTCTAATTACGATGTGACTTCTTCTGTGGGAGGTAAGGTGCTTTCAGGGCTGCTCTGACAACCGAGTCTCCAGCAGACACTCAGGGCTTACGCTATCCCCTTCTTGTCTCCCTAGATTTTGTGTGAAGTTATGCATATTATTTTCAACACATACACACACAGAGAGGGGGGGGAAGGGGAAGAGAGAGAGAGAGAGAGAGAGAGAGAGAGAGAGAGAGAGAGAGAGA
>JADRCD010236229.1:0-11680 GCA_019843815.1 Montemys delectorum | reverse complement strand
CTCCCAGTTTCCTCTCTGCTGTGTCCCTGAGCCTTAGGTTCAGGAGTTGTTTTATGAATGTACCAGGGTGTGTTTGTGTATTTAGGAACAACACATGTTTATATCATCCATATGTATTTATATAACAGCAATTGATAAAAAAAAAAAGGTGAATTAGGGAATGATCAAGGAAGAGCGTATGGGAGGGTTTAGAGGGAGGGAGAGGGGAGAAATTACATAATTATATCCTAACCTCAAAAAAAAAAAAAAAAAAAAAAAAAAGGAATAGGGGTCAAGCCAGGCACTTTAAATCCAGCACTACAAAAAGATCTCTGTGACTTTCAGGCCAGCCTTATCTACATAGTGAGCTCCCAGGAAAGCCAGGGCTATAAAGACAGACTATGTCTCAAGCAAACAAATGAACAAAACAGAATAGAGGTCAAAGAGCTAGGCGTGCAAGTGTGAGGAACAGGCTTGAGAGTATGCCAGCCTTCTAAGGCTGGCTAGCATGATCAGCTACGTCAGAAAGGTTTGGCTTGACTGAGGGACCCCCCACTTCAGTTGCAGAGGAGCTACAAGGATTACCAGCAGGACTAGACCTAGAGAAGGTGCACACCCACCCACACACACACACACACACACACACACACACACACACCCATACACACGGGAAGAACAGCATAGTTGTCAGCAGAGCAGATAGAACAAAGAGATGTGGGCCGCTGGGGCCCGCCCATAGGCATTCCCACCACCTCCCTCTTGCCAGCAAGCCCAGTCCCATATAGGGATGTGTCCTTTACTGTTGCCTTCAGTCTCAGCAGGGGTTCATTTCCTTCAAGGCTTTGGATAGCTCACAGGTGTGCCACTCACACATGGTGATTTGCTGCTGTGTCCCCGAGCCTTGGGTTCAGGAGTTGTTTTACGAATGTATCAGGGTGTGTTTGTGTATTTAGGAACATATGTTTATATCATACATATATATAACAGCAATTAATGAAAAAAAAGGTTAATTAGGGAAAGAGCAAGGAAGAGCATATGGAAGGGTTTAGAGGGAGGGAGATAAGCAAGTGAAGATATTTTAAGCTTTCAGTCATGTTCTTTTTCTGTTAGAAAACTCATTATGAGCTATATCTGAAAGGGAAACTCATATATTTAAATGCTGTCTTAGGACAACACTGTGACTTCCAACGTGCCTTGATTTAAGGAAGCGATCTCTGAAGTAGAAGGAGAGTCAGTGGACAAATGTAATAAAGCAAAACAGGCCTTTAAATGGCAGTTTGGGAAAAAGCAAGCTAGCCTGTCGATGTGCCCGATGTGTCGATGTGTCGATGTGCCCGATGTGCCCGATGTGCCCGATGTGCCCGATGTGTCGATGTGCCCGATGTGTCGATGTATCGATGTGTCAATGTGTCGATGTGTCGATGTGTCGATGTGCCCGATGTGTCAATGTGTCGATGTGTCGATGTGTCGATGTGTCAATGTGTTGATGTGTCGATGTTTTTCTCTGGCCTCTCAGAGGGGCGCTGCTTTTCAAGACTCCATCTCACCTAAGACACAGAACCACACACCCACAACGCCACAGAACTGCTGCAGCAGCTAAACATTTCACCGAAGTTTTAGAAGTCCCTTCTCCAACAGGTGTGAACCACACTGACTTTGGGGCCGAGGTAGGAGTGGGGCTTGAACTTCAGGATAGGAACCTTGTGTTCTGAGAACAGGAAACAGGAACTGCCTCACAACAATGCACTGTGAGTGTGCCCCAAAGCAAGTGAAAAAAATCACAGGACTCTTCCCTCCACTCTTCCTGGCCAGGAGCCATCTGTGGCATACACTAACCACTGCCAGGCCCCGACCAGCAGACCAGGCTAGCCTCCACTCTTTCAAGCAGTTTCCAGCCAGAGATTCAGGGCCTTCACAGGTCCTTTCCAAATGCTCTGGTTCTGAAGGCATTGCTCCTAAAAGAAATTGTCAGAAAGAAAAGAAATCCTTTCCAGGTTACAAGAGACCAGGGAAAAGGCTCAGATACGGGGCTTAAGCACAGTGCTCTCCGGTCTCACACATCAGAACACGTGGAGGAAGAATTTTTATTGTTGCATTTCATATTTGAAGGCATTCTAGTGATTTATTTTGTGGTCATCTGGGCCTTCATTTCTTTAATTCCAGGTGTAAAACCAACATTGTCTCATTTTGAAATGGCTCTTCAAGGGGTAATACTTTACCATTGTTGTCCTAAGAATGCAGAAATTATCCTGGTGGTAGTGTTAAACTCCTTTAATCCCAGTACTCAGAAGGCAGAGGAAGGAGAATCTGAGTTCATGGCCAGGCTGGTCTACAAAGAGAGTTTCAGGATGGCCAGGGCCAGAGAAACCAAAACAAATAAGCCAACAAAGCACCATCAACAACAATAACAAAAAGAACATGGAATTTATTTAACTTGAATGATTTATTGGTGTAAACCAAAAAAATAGGTCCAACAAGTTTCTCTCAGGCATTCCAGGTTCTCTGGTGAGACCCACATCAGCCTCATGAGCTGGTAATTTAAGAATCATATAAATGAGAGAAGTTGGAAGTTCAAAGGAGACAGAAGTTAAACACAAGAGTCTTCAAGTATAGCACTCCCTTGAAAGAGTGGGTTGGACTCACAACAGTGACAAGCTATCAGAAACTGCCCTAATCCAGCTTCCCTCATGACCCCTGCTGTGTCCTCAGAGGCACCCTGAAACAGAGGAGCAGTGGTGGACCGAACCGAACCGGTCACAATGGACCTGGCAATGCAGGTGGGAGGCTCTGAGACAAAAGGCAGAGCTGTAATCAACACCTCCTCCCTACAGCCAGGTACAAAGTACAGAGGCAGGGCTCTGTGGCCTGGGTGTCAGCAGGAGGAGGGAAGTCACTGATTGGGTAACCACTGAGTCAAGCACAGTATTAAGTAATGTGTATACAGAAACGTATTGGGAACTGACAATAAGTGTGCTGTTCGAGAGCTAGGCAGTATAGAAATGAGGGAAATGCTAATTATCTTGTTGAAAGTCACATGGTGAAACAGAAGGCCGGGGGATGCTGTTAGAGGTGGGTGCGTCGTGATCAGAAGACTTCTGGCTCTCTAGAATTATAGTTTTGGGGGGTTTTTTGGGCTGGGTTTTGTTTGTTTGTCAAATCCTTCCCAGGTCTTATCATATTAAGATATGATACTTAATATTTATACTTCATATTTTAGCCACTCTTCACAAGCATGCTCTTGGGTGGGTACTGTTCTTTCTGAGATGTGAAAGATGAGGAAACTGCTGAGGCAAAAACAGGTATGCTGCTTTCTAGAGACAGAAGTCACACAGCTAATCAATAGTTTATTTTATCCTTGAACCCAGGCAGGTAGGCTGCAGGACCCAGACTGTAGTATATGTATATAGGGCCTCATTGTATGGATGTGTCTGACTCTAAAATCTTTGGGGGATGAAACAAAGATGGAAGCCATTCTGAGCACTTGTGTTAAATGCACCCCTACCTGGAACCCCACACACACAGTGAGTGTAATCTGAATCACTGGACTGTTTGCGTTTATCAGATGGTAATTGGTTGTAGCTTGCAGTGGCCGGGGAATGCTGGTGCCCTCATTAAACTGACTCGATAGAGTAACAAAATTCATCTGATAGAGTAGACGCTCATACTTAGGACAATTACAATGTCTAACTCAGTGAGTCCCAGGATACTGAATATATAGATCACACCAACAAGGTAAGTAAACTATGGGTGGCTATGTTAGAATTACTAGTTTTGATTTACTAAGTTTAAAATGATAATTACTGACTTTTGTTGATATCGCTTATTTGAAAGACATGACATAAGATTAAGTTTGTGGACAAAAAATGTCCTCACTGCAATTACTTTTGGTCTCACAACCTTGTAGTAAGCAACCGTTGTCCCAGTTGTGAAATACACAGCTGATATTTATCAATGAGCATTCACTGGTTTCAAAGGGATTATAGTAAATTCTTAGAATAACTCTACAAAGTAGATATTACTAAACCCTACTAAGAATTTGAAGTCTGAGTTTAAAAGAAAATTTAACTATGCCCAGAGTCACCAGTTAATAATGAGCACTATATTAATAAATCTTTCAAAGCTCATATCACTGCATATGTTTTCTTAAAAATTTCAGTAGACTCACTCCCCTATATCATAGGTTTATATCTATATAAACTATATCGTACTTGGTTTATAACTTTCCAATAATTGGAACATTTTATACTCTGTATTATCCTAAACATATGATAGTCATTTCAGAAAGGAAAAGAAATATTAGCAGCACCGTCCCCACAGAGGCTCAGACCCTCTTTTAAAGCAAGGGTGTGGTCAGAACAAGGCCCTGTGTTCTGTCTGCGGTCACTACCCAGCACCTGCATGCCACCCGTACGTCACGCTTCCTGCCTGCAGGCTGAGCCCATATCTGACATTTGCCTCTAGGAGAGGAGCCACAGGAAATGGAGATGTTGAATACTTGACTGTGCTGAAAACATGAGGCAAGACTCAAAAAAAAAAAAAAAAACCAAACAAACAAACAAACAAAAAAACAAAAACAACAACAACAACAACAACAACAAAAATATGTGAACCCTGGACTCGGGCCATGAATCCTGGCCAACACATTCTTTTTGGAACTATTCTATCAGACACTGTAGGATACTATTGTGAGGTGAAAAGGAACGGAGAGCCTTGTTAAGCGCAATACTTTGGCATTCTATGGAGCTAAAGCTGAGGCGCCAGAGAATTTAGTAGGAACCTTATCTCATCAGAGCTGGAGCACACAGACCAGGCAAGGAAGCTGGGTTCTTACAGAAGGCCAACTCTGGGAAACTTTCATTTATGATAGAAGAAAGGATTGATGTGGAAGAGAACATTCCCAGGGTGTGACAAAGGAAAAACTGTTTAAATTACACTATTTGTAGCATATTCTCCAGCTCCAGGGAACCACCCTTGGGAAGAAGTGTCCCCTTCAAGCAACTAACGTTAGGGTAGGATGCATGCAATGGTTCGGCGCCAATACTTCTTGCACATTTGAGGTTACTTGGAAATTGACTTCTAAGATGATATTATAAACACAAAAATGCTGATTAGTAGAACTTAATTAATCTTTATGACTTAAAATTTTAGGAGCTCATCATTTAATTTAATCACTCTAATGAAGTCATCATTAAAACCACCAGTTATAGATCCATTAAACACACAGAGGTCCTAGTTAATGAAGTTTGGCGAGCAGTTGAATGCAGGCTGACAAGAACCTAATTATATCCTGTGTTGTGTCTGGTCTATATTAGACAGGTGCTGGAATGCCTGGTACACAATGAACACACAACAAATTTGTGTTTATCTCTTCCCTCTTACTGGGGTGTCAATGTGGGTGGTCCTGTGTGTGTATGTGTGTGTGCGCGCGCGCATGCGCACAGGTATATATGTATATCCATTAATGGAGAATTAAGGATGTGGTGGTCAGAAGAGCTCAGCCCTAAAAAGGCTGTTTCATGGAAATCTCCTCAGTGATGATAGTACATTACTTGCCAGAATACAATGGTGTCCTCTTCTACTATGTGAAGTACCATGTCTTCCCACCCTTGGAAGAGTCTTGGTTCTAACCAAAGCTGACTAAAAGGGACTGTGGAGATGGCGGGGTGGGGTAAATGGCTCTTTCTGGAGCAGTGACTCTGTTAATGGAAAGAACCACTCCACTTATCTTAGCAGTGACACTTTTCAGGCTTACTGGACAGGTGGATTCTCTAAGGACTTTGTGAAGAAATGGATGGTGATTCTTTAGACCTAATATTTGGCATGAGATCCATTTCTAAGAGACTTCTGAGCAAAAGCCATTCCAGCCGACCCATAATCTACAGTCTGAGAAGCAAGGGATGAGGTCATCAGTCTTGTTGGTCAGGTAGTCTGAATGGACCAGAGCTGGGGCCAGGCTATCTACCATACTAATGGCTGCAATTACTTGTGCTTGAGCATTGGTCTAGAAGCCATATAGTTGGTTCTGAGTTTACAACACAGTCCTCTGCACATCCTGGTCCCCAGCCTTCCCCTTGTTAAAGTAGTTGGTGCCAATGACATTTGTCTTACTAGTGAAGATGACAAATGACACTTTGTCTTTGTCTAGGGCAAGGAACTATTTCTGGCCACTATTTGTACCAGTTGGGGCCAGTCTATTAGAAAGATGGCCTTTGTCTGAGCAGCGAGGCCCAGCCCAGTAGCATCTTCCCCATAACAGGCTGTTCCTAAGCACACCTACTTCAGGAACCAGGCTTCCACTTTCTCACACTTCTCTTTGTAGTTCACCAGCAGAACAACAGCCTCTGTAGAGTTATAATTAGAGGACAATTTGCAACTTTGGGAAAACTGCTGAAACTTTTTCAGCAGCAAACCTTTGTTTCTGTTTCTATTGCTGCATGTGGTAGGCCATGTCTTTAGTTCTGGAACTCAGGAGGCCGAAGTAGGGAGGTCTCTGAGTTCAAGACCAGCCTTCGTCTACATAGCAAGTTTCAGGGAGGGCTACATACTGAGACTGGTATAAACAATAAAATTAATTTTAAAAATTAGACAATCGAGTGCAGCACAAAACAGACATCAACAGAAGTTAATGTTGGGGCTTTTATTGTAAAAATGTTATTATTGTGAAAAAGAATGTTATTTCTCATTTTTCAAAAGTCTGGTAACTGATAATGAAAAATGAAAATTATTCTGTTATGCTGAGTCATTGGCATTATTCATTTGTCACTAAAGGTTTTATTTCACTGAATAAGCCTTAAATTTTACAACTCTCAACATGGCCGTCTTGAAGTCAGAGGATTGGGAGGAAGAGCAAGAAATAGTTAGCATTGGCAATTCCAGGTCTCAGGAGTAGCCTACCATTAAGGGGGAAATACACATGTCCACTTAGGTAAGAACATTAAAAATGCAGGCTGCAGGGCAGTCCTAGTTGAGCGCGTACTGTGTATATCTAGATGTCAGTCATTAGTACGGGGACAACAACCCTTCCCGGCAACGCTAATTTCTTACCCGCACCCTCCAACCACCAGGGCTATTCACTTTGAACTTCACAGAGAATTTCTCTCACACAGGCAAGACTGACTTTTAGGCCATCTGGCTGTCATCAGACACGAAGATCAGAAGGAATAATTTACTTACTGCACAGACAGGGAAACAGCCAGTGTGGTAGATGACAAGAAGCCCATGTTTTTTTTTTGTTGTTGTTGTTTGGTTTTTTTGTTTGTTTGTTTGTTTTTTGTTTTTTTAAAAAAAACAAAAAAACATTTTTGTCATTTGGCTTGTATGTGTTTCACATTTTGAAATATTTTGGGACATGCATTTAAGCTGGGATATTGAATTCCATCATTATAGAGAAAGTCAGAGTCCTCATGGAAGTCCTCTGCTGCTCCTCCTCCTCCAGACAGCTGACCTGTCTTCCAGCTTGCATCTGTCTCAGAAGGGAAACTGAGGTCAGAAGGCACTAGTGAAGTATGAGGGCCACACCCAAACTGAAAGGTAACCCTGCCAAACAGCCTGGAGTTGCTGGATTCAATTGTCTGGCTCTGTTATGATCCTACGCTGCTTTGGGCAGATTCTCTTAATTCCCAGATCTTTCTCAAGCTTTTCCATCATCAAATATAAGGAAAGGGGGTTTTAGCTTTTTGGCTCCTCAGCAAGTAGAGCTGTGTAGAAGTGGGAAGACATAACCAGTGGGCATTTGTAAAGGGCATATGTAACGTGGGGCATAAGCAAGTCCCCGCACCATCTGCTGACGCTGGTGGGGAAGGGTGCGGTCAGAGACTGACATCCAAGTGAAGGGCGAGGTGTCCCCCAGTCAGAAGGCAGCAAGTCATGATGCGTGAACGAGCGCAATCCTTGAGTAGAAGGAAGGGCTGCCTGAGGCCGAGTGGGCTGCATCACTGTATACATGTGTTGTGGTAGAAACACTCCCTTTGGAGCAGGATCAAAAAATCAGATGAGGGCATGTCTGAGAAACATCAAAACAAAATCCAATATTTTCCCTCTGTCTCTCCCTCCAGTACTTACATCGTCATCTGTGGCCACCTCAGAAGTTCAACTTCCTTTCAAGAGAAGGCAGAAGAAGCCTCTATCTAACCATTAAATGTAAGAAAATGTAATCAATTATTATTGTTGTTAGTATTATTAATATTATTCTTTCTTTTTTTAAAAGACAGTTTCATTATGTAGTCTTGACTGATGTTCACTGTAAATCCTGAATGCAAAGATCTGACTCCCAAGTGATTCCCAAGTGCTGGAAGTAAAGGTGTATTCCACCACATCCAACCTTAAAATTACATTTTACGTTGGCATATGAAGTAATGTATTTCATCATGACACACTCCTCCATCTTCATTTGTTACCTTTCCCCTCTGCCCTCCTCATACCATCCCCCAATTATGTTTGCTCATAAATGTCTTCTGAAGGGGACCTTACAATTCATGCATGAACACGGACACTTTGTGAAAAGGGGCACTGGCAATTGGTCAGTCACGGCTGTAGGGGAGTGAGATTTGGCTTTGGTAAGTTGACCCCATAAAAGGAACATAAGGTCATGGGACATGCAATGGTCAGTTACTGCTCAGCCTTGCCTGCAGTCACCTTCGAATGCAGAGGAAGCCGGAGACCAAAGCGAGTACTAGCTCTTTGTTTAGCTTTGTTTTGTTTCGTAGCTTATTTTAAATCCCCGCAGACACGAGTTACAGAGTTGACTCTTTGGCAGCAAAATCAAACCAACGTCTGTTCAAATCTGGATTCAGTCACTAATTATGTGACAATCTTTGTCACACTGCTGCTCCTTGTCAGATGTGTGTTACTCGATCTCTCTAAATATGGACCGTACTGTATCTGTTACCATAGCAAGTCACAGAGACTAAGTCTGGGGCTAACACACAATATACATTAAACATACCATAAACCCTCATTTTCATCATCGCTTGCTTTTTTTTTAAGATTTGATTTTATTATTTTTAATTACGTGTAGGTGTAAGCGTTTGCATGTGGGTTTAATGCATATGAGTACAGGTGCCTGTGGAAGCTAGAGATGCTGATCTTCTAGAGCCAGGGTGACACACAATTGTGAGCTGCCCGACTAGGTGTTGAGAACTGAACTCGGATCCTCTGGAAGAGCAGCCAGTGCTCTTGACTGCTGAGTTCAACTCTAGCCCCTATTGCTAGTTTTCTTATTGTGTTCAAAACAGGTATAGAACCTTCTAGAAGGCTGTCATAGGGCAATATCACTACTGTAGAGCATCTTGCTTGCTCTATTGAGCACGTATTTGAAGGTCCATATAACTATGAGTGGGCTGCTTGCCTGAGGTTTCGGCCTTTTACCTGCCTGGTTTCCTACTGTGAGTAGAACTACGAATTTCTGAGGTATGTGCAACTTATATTTTCATACCTGTTGTGAAAATGCTCTCCTAAACACCTAAGTGACAACTAGCAGGGATTTTTCTTTTGAACGCCTACTATGTGACAGGCATTATGCTCTAAATGTCATTTAAATTTTACGGTGAGTTTTTCCAAATGTATTTTATCTTCATTACATTGTACAGTGAAAGCAAGGCATAGGTGAATCAAATAATGTACAGAAGCCATAAAATCAGAAGGTGGTAGAGAGTCAAAATGGACCAGATGCTTCCAAATGCCTCTAGAATTAAAATTAACTGGGGCTGTTACAATCACGCAGGAGCTGTTAGATTTAGAAGTGACTTAATGCATGATCCCTACATTTGCTTACTTGTCTATAAAATGAGACCACCATGATTTAAGCAGTATCTATACTTTTGGCATCTGTCCCAAGGGGTGGTGGGATGTCTGCATACAAGCCGTTTGGGATGGTGTGTTCCTTCTCCATATTTACAAATATCAGATAAAGAAATGGACTCTAGGTAAAGACAGAAGCTTTTAGCTGAGTTGTAAGAAGCTTACCTAAGATTATCTGACAGCTTCGCTGATAAAATCCAGACATATTAATGGGTTCTGTCTTTAAACATATCCACAGGAATCAGACCATTAGCAGGTATATGTGGTTGGTATAAAATGCCATAGGTGCAAAGTTTAGCCAAGTGGCCAACTAAGAGTGTGGTTCCATGGATCATGCCATAGAGGAGATACAAGCTCATTGCAAGGTGAGAGCCCAAGAGAGAGACTCTCCTGGAGGCCTGAAAACTATAATTCTACATGCGCCAAGATGATGTCACACATACACCTGTTCTCCATTCCTGCATCCGAGTGAATAGGCCCTAGGATGATAATTTCCACACATTGTTACTTGTTAAAAAACATGGTTTGCTAACCTTCATCTCAATTAGGTTTTTCATTCACTGTGTTTCTGAGAGCAGCAGGATTCTGGACTTGTTCTAAAACCCCCAGTTGGTCCTAAATGGAGGAGTTCCTGGGCTCCCTTTGAAACAAGCACTGCACCTGGCTGATATGGCAGAGGAGAGGAAAGAGGTTTCATCTCTTGGCTTGCAAATGGCCTTGCAGATGTTCAATTATGGAGCCGAAGAGAAACGGCTAACAGGTTAGAATAGGCAGGCTGGAAAGACATTTCCTCTGAGGTATATTTTTCTCCTGCATATAATTACTGATGTTATCAAAGCCTATATACATTGTATTCTGTTGTTACTGTTATTGAAATTATACTGTGAAGTTAAGCCCTATTTATTGATAAAAAAATAAATCTAGGGAAATTGGTAAGAATAAGTACCATCATAAAACCTTTATAATCTCTTTTGAAGGGTTTATTTTATAAACATTGGCAATTTCCTTTCTGGCTTCACTATTTAAAATATCATTCCAGCATCCTGGAAAGATAAAATTTGTCCACTCTTTCCTGTGGAGATGAAACAGCCTAAGTAAGCTCCTACACAAAGACGTGGCTCCGTCAGGGAAGAGTGTTTACTGAGCACTTCGCACTAGATACGTGAATAAACCAAGTAGACAGGAGCCAAGCGCTCATACAGTGTATAGACTAGAAGAGAAAGGAGCCGTTAGTGTACAGTCTAAGAATGAGCAGTGCCGTGTGGACAAGCAGAAGGCACTGTGAGAGTACTCAGGTGAGGGACCCGCCATTTAGTGCCTGAAATCCTGGGATCATGCTTTCCTTAACAAGTATATTACACAGAAGGCCTGGATAATTAGTAAGAGTTTGCTGGAGAAAGAGAGGGTGCACGGAAAAGAAAGGTGCATCTACTCAAAGGTCAAGAAGGAGGCATTTGTGATGGAGCAGGAAAGGTCTGCCTTTGAAGGTCAGGATTGTGAGCTTCACCCTAAATTGGATGTGAAACAAGAAAGGGTTGCAGGATCACCAGGGATGATCTGTGTCGCTGTTTTAGAGGACCATGTTGAACCGTAACCCGGCAATAGAGTTTTTAAATTCAAAAATGGCCGGCCAGTGATAAGTGCGAAGGTTTCTGAGGTGGCCCAGGTAGGTGAGACTGGTAGGTTGCACACAGTGGCCATAAGATGGAGAGAAGTGGATGAGCTGATGGGATGCTTAGGAGATGGGATCGGCAGGAGCCGTTGGACTAGTGGAGCCTAAGGAGAATGAGTGCTCAAGAACACTCAGGTTCTAAAGAGCAACTGTACACCATCCCTGAGACGGGATGGCAGAAATGAACACGGCGATTGCAAGTGGAGCCATGGATTTAGACAGAGATGCTTC
>JADRCD010236226.1:3750-17783 GCA_019843815.1 Montemys delectorum | reverse complement strand
TCTCTGTGTTCCCAGTACCCAGAGATAGAGGCAGGAGGACTGGCAATTTAACACCAACATGGGTTACACAGAGAAACTATCTTAAAATAACAACAAAAAAACCCACATACACACAGACACATGCACAGACACACATACATATACACATATACACACACATGCACATACATGCACATATGCACATGCATACACACATGCACACACACACACACACACACACACACGGGGAGAAGATGATATGAAAGCACAAGGGAGGGAAAGCATAGGAAGGGGTGGGATGTGGAAAGAAGGAGGGAGGATAGGACAGAGAAAGGAACTAAAGAGGTTGGAGGGAGACAGAAGGGAGTTCTGGTTGTGAAAGTGAAACAATGTACACAAAGCCTGGGCAGCCACCCATCATTTTAAAGTTTGACCAATGCTTTATCCACTGCCTCCCATCTCTCCTTGCTGCTTCCATGAATCTCTCTCCGCGGAAGCATGTACCTTGACAGTATTCAAAGCTTCTGGGAGAATCTAGGGAAATTTCAGGTTATGTAGATTTTTTTTTATTTTGTTTTTACTTTTATCTTTTAGAGATAGATTTTTCCTTCACTCTGTAGCTCAGCCTGGACTAAACTGACTATAGCCCAAGTTAGCCTTAAATGTGTGACAATCCTCCTGTCACTGGCTCTTAAGGTCTGAGATTACGGAGTGACCTACTACCTCTGCCTTATTGCCCAGATTTCTTATAAACACAACAAAGGCACCTCTGCACATTTCCTATTGTACGACACACATCACTCATTTAAAACATCTTTCCCTTTCCACAAGTCTCAGTGCCATTACAGTCTTTAGGACTTGTGTGTACTTTTTCAGGTTACCATTTATTCACAAAAAGCTTGTAATAGTTTTCTTGTCAGTGGTCTTGTTTCCCTTTGCAATTCCTCTTTGTAAGAGGGCAGGTATATTATTACCGTGTACTTGAAAATAAACACTTTTTTTTCTGATATAAGTCAAAGTGCAGTCTTGCTAAGTCATCCTTATACATTGAATATCAAAATTACTATATGGTCCAGAAAAAAAAAAAAAACCCTGGATCTAATGTCTGTTTCTTAAGAGAGAAGTTAATTGTGTCTGCACTTATCTAGTGAGTTAGTATTGGCAACTGCCTTAAGTCTTCCAGCTACAGTTGCCTTTGAGAATCTTAATTTTTAGTTACATGTATTGTTGACCTTGTGTTTCCTGTCAGAGGTTGGAGCTCTTAATGGTTTCAAATAATGCATACTTCTCAGAAAGACACAATGCCCATAGAAGCTAACCAAAAGTTCACAGAATTTTAATGGATGTGTTTTAAATAATTTTCTATTCCTTCAGAGAATAATATTTTGCCCCTAAACACAAGAGAGAGGCTAAAATCTTCTTCAAAATATTTTTCCCCTTATAGATGTATGTATGTCCAACTCCACAGATGGGATCCATAACAGAACAGCCACTTTCTGGTCATGGGCTCTCAGGGTACAGTCTTAGGTGTGATCCTGAGAACATGAGGGAGGTTGCCAACATGGCCAGCCTACAAGTAGGCCACATTCTCTAAGACAGGTGCTCTACTTCCTTCAACAGCTGCCAGGAGAGTGGCCATCCTTGAGAAGCACCCTCAGCAGTGTGAGGTGCTGGCATTCTGTTCCCCATGCCACGAAGCACTTAAGACAAGCAAGTCATTTGTCTTACTGTTGTAATTTTGGCAATGACATAATTTACAGACAATGAGCTGTTCAGAGCTTTACTGTGCAACCCAGTGTCTTTTATGTCTCAATCTCTGTTCACTTGTTTCCATCATATAAAAAAATGCAGTAGATCCTTGCATTTTATCCCACTCTTGTTAATCTGTTACACTGGCTTCTTGAGTCTAGCAGTGGTTCTTGAGATGCGTTGGGGCTTTCTGTAGGAATAAGGCACGGTGCCATCTGTAGATAGAGAGCGTCATTACTTCTTTTCTGATTGGCAGACCTCACGTTGCTTTCATACTGGTCACGTTCTCAACTACAGTGGTGAAGAGAGGGACAAGACAATAAGCGTTCTTGCCTTTATGTGGATCTAGGAGGCGAGAAGTCAGAATGTGATTCCTAAGTATTATGTTGACTCTGGGGTTTTGGTAGATTTCTGACCCCGAAGGAGTTTCTTCCTGTTCTTAGTTTGCCATGAATTTTAAGTATAGCCGATGCTGTCTGCTGTCTGTGGCTTTCCTGCAATGGTCGTGCTGTTTCCTGCTTTTATTGCTAATCTTTGTCATTACCTTCATTGGTTTTCTAGTATTGAACTATCCTCGCATACATGAGCTTGCTCCTCCTTGTCTATAATGATTGTTTTGTTTTGTTTTTCATATATCGTTACATTTGATTTCACTGGTATGCCATGAAGGTTTTTTTTTGTGTTTGTGGGCATGGGCAATACTGGTTTGTTATTTTCTCTTTTTTGGAATGTGTTTGTTAGGTTTTGACATTGGGTTATGCTTGCTTCCCAAAGTAAAATAGAAAGTATCCCTTCCTCTTGTCTGTCAATTTTCTCCCTTCCTCTCCCTCTCTCTCCTGCTTCCCCACCCCTCTCTGTCTCTGTGTGGTGTGTGTGTGTGTGTGTGTGTGGTGTGTGTGGTATGTGCATGGTATGTGTGATGTGTGTGTGTGTGTGTGTGTGTGTGTGTCTATGTGTGGTGTGCGTGGTATGTGTGAGTGTGTGGTGTTTGGTATGTGTGTATGTGTCTGTGTGTGGTGTGTGCGTGGTATGTGTGCGTGGTATGTGTGATGTGTGTGTGTGTGTGTGTGTGTGTGTGTGTCTATGTGTGGTGTGCGTGGTATGTGTGAGTGTGTGGTGTGTGGTATGTGTGTGTGTGTGTCTGTGTGTGGTGTGTGCGTGGTATGTGTGATGTGTGTGTGTGTGTGTGTGTGTGTGTGTGTGTGTGTGTGTAGGCCAAGCTGCTCTCAGTCTTCTAGGACTCCTTCATACACTCCTGAATGCTAAGAGTAAAGATACCATGGCATCTGCTTTGGAGCCTTTTATCTCCGTTCACAGCCATCAGCACACACATTCACTGTCTCCTTCCCATCTGTTAGGAGATATATTATCAGAATGCTTCACACAGTTGAGAAATATCTCTAAAGTGTTTAATATATGTGATCCTCTATTTAACTGATGACTGGGACACCTTTCGGGGAGAAGGCAACTGGCACAGTACTGTCATTATGTCCCCCCAACATATCCAGTGTGTGCCTTCCCATCTGCTTCTCACTGCTGGCAACACACTTGGGTGCAATTCAGAAGACCCACAGGTTCTGAGCAGCCCTTTCTCTTGTTTCCTGCACATAAAGGTGCCTTTTTGATTATTTGCCTGTCTACTTGGATGGCTTATGCGCAATTGTATTTCCTTTCCCACCTTGCCAAATGCTCACACTTCTATCAGTCTCCTGTATAAAAGCAAGCCATGAATAGATTTTATGAAGTGTAAAAATGAGAAGATACTTCAGATGGGGCAAAGAAACAGGGTTAGACCTCTGCAGGGACCAATGCATAATCCAATGAGCCTTGACTCCAGAGCGTGTGGCTGGGTTGTTTGGATAGGTTTTAGTGGGTGTCTTTGGGCTTGGATATCTCCTCCATCACCATGGATTTGTGGTCTCTTCCTGTACTATAATGGGACTACTATAAAATGAACACAACTAGGAATGGCTAACAGTTTGCAGGGATCAACCCAAAATGAAAATTCATGTTCTTTACTGAAAAAGCAAGGAGGCGGGGTGAAACACCACTGAAGGCACTAAAATGTAAGTGCTGCTCTGTCACATGTGGTCCTGAGCATTCGAGAGAAGATGACTCTCAGAGGTACCTGAGGACCTCCCTTGTGTCTGGAATGTGTGCAGTGTGTTTGTAAGAGGTGTGTTCTTCCTGACAGGGCTAGAAGGAGGCAGGGAGATTGGACCAAGCAGTCTTCCTTCCCGAAAGCTCATTATCCAGTCACTGAGCTGTGGATATGGTGTGTATCCCCCCAATGGTTCTCATGTTGGAAGCTAGATGGCTGGGGTGGGGAAATTCAGAAGTATTGGCACATTTATATGGCAGGGCTTAGTAGAGGTAATTAGATCATTGAGCTTCTGTCCTCCAAAGAGATTTTTTTTTTTTTTTTTTTTTTTTTTTTTTTTTTTTTTGCTTCTGATGTGATCTCAGTTAGATCTCATGGGAGTCAGTTCTTATAAAAAGATGAATCTGACCCCTCATTGTTCTGAGTTCTTGTTTTGTTATGTGGCAGCTCCTTCTCAAATGTATTCCTGCCATGATGCCACCTGCCATGCTGAGAAATATCCTTATTAAGGACAAGTGTACTGCTGTTTGGGCTTTCTCTCTCCAAAGCTCTGAGCTACATAGATAAACTTCTTTTCCTGTATAAAAGATTGAGCCTCTGGTATTCTGTTACAGAACAGAAAGCAGGCTGGAATTGAACTCTTGGCCAGAGGGTGATCTTCAAGGGATTATAATCGCTTTGGAAGAACTCAATATTTGGTTGGTTATAGAAAGAAAATTCTTAGCAGACTGACCAAATGGGTGCTCCTGTGGTTGTCAGCACAGGATAGGGATAGTTATTTTCCACAAAGACACTATGGAGTACATGGATCTGATCTTGCTCTTCTGTGCCAGGTTTCTTGCAGAGTTTCAATGGCTGCTGTGTTAGGACACAGAGACTGGACAAGATCAAAGACACTGGGAGTGGCAGGAAGACAACAGAGGGCAACTGCGATTCACCGGAGTCACAGATACCCAAATGGATACTCCTTTGTCCCATTGGGCTTGACCTAAGATCACAATATCAAGGATTAATTATTAATAATGAAGCCAAAGGACTGCATACCTAAAGGCAAGACTCTTCTGACCAGGGGACCTATATAAAACCATTGACCAGTCATTCATGAGGTCAGACCAGTAAGAGCATCACACATGTAAGGTTTTATACACAATGCTTGAGATAACCCTTGAAGTAAAAACCAGGTATATTGAGCAGTATCCCTAGCATTGCTGTATGTATGTGTGTCTAGTGAGGTGACACACATAACTGGAATCCCAGAATAAGGAGGTGCAATATCCCTAGATTACCACCTGTATGTGTGACTGGTGAGGTGACACACATAACTGGAATCCCAGCATAGGGAGGTAGAGACAGGAAGATCAGGAGTTCAGAGCCAGCCTATTTGCACAGCATGTTGAAGGTCAACTTGGACTACATGAGACCCTATCTCATATAAAAAAAAAATCATGACAATGTTATTAATGACTAGATCCTGTATTTGAACTGGGATGTAATCTTAACGTATTGCAGAAAGATCAGTGAATGTGATCATGTTGAGGCAGTAAGAGAACACCTTTCCTACGTCCTCTGGCTCACGTCTGCAGCTTTGCTTAACACTGAGTCGGCAAAGTGACTCTGGACTGCTAATCATTGAAATGAACCTCCATTGGAGGGGAATTGTCTTGGAAGGAAATGTCAATCAGTTTGTTCCTGGAAGTAATGCGAGCCCAGATGAGGTGCCAGTCCTGACCATCAAAGGCCTTCCATTCCAAGACACCGCTTTGAAGAATCCAGGAACAAGTCACACTTCCCACATTCATCTTCTCGTCTGAGTGGCAGCACTTATTTGAAGCTTGTTGGCTCCCCTTTAGTTTGTTCACATATGCACTCTCACACGAGTGTGCGGACTATGTTTGCACTGGCTTTCCGAATACTTGGCCCAAGAATTCTAAGTCATAAACTGATGGCAATCACTCAAAAGAAATGGGCCATCTTTCCCATCTAGAGATCAGGACAGATAAGAAAGAAATGGTCAGAGAAGAAAATTCATGAAACAAGGAGAATTTCCCTTAAAACAATATAGCCTTTCTTCTGTATTCTCTCTCTGGAACCCCTGTAGACACCAAACCCTTGCACCAAACAAGGTTTTTTGTTTTTTAAGATTTATGTTGACTTTTAATTATGCATATGCACGTGGGTCTGTGTGGGTGTATGTTTAAGTGAGTGCAGGTACCTGTGGAAGCCACAAGAGGACATTAGATACCTTTAAGCTGATGTTAACTGGCTACTAGATATGGGTGCTGGGAATTGAACCTAGGTCCTTTGCAAGAACACTCTACACTCTTAAGCACTAGGCCATCTCTTCAGATCCCCACCAATCAACTCCTTTGTTTACAATAGAATAACAGTTGTGTCTGATCTACATACACCCTTCTGTACTTCTAGGCTGCTTATAATATTTCATACAGTATAAAGTATACAAAAGCAACTATTGTATTTTATTGTTTAAGGAATAATGATAAGAAAATCTATACTGTACATGCTCAGAATAAATGAAGGCTTCTAGTATTTCCACAGGAAACTGAATCCATGTATGCAGAACCACATATATGGAAGGTCATCCGCACATGGGAAAGACTATCTAGTGGAGGTGGGAGACCACTGTTTTCTCACTCTATCTCTGGGGGTTTCTTGGCTAAGTTCAAGTACAAATTTCTCTTACAGATAAGGCAGGGCAGAAGAGTTTTAATCTGTAAAACAGTGGGTATAAAAGGCCACCCAAGTCACTCTGTACTACTCTCAATTTAACAGTAGCCAGGAACTAGAGGCTGGTTCGGTAGGCAATGTGCTTGCTGAGCAAACATGAAGACCCTAGGACAGATACCCAGCACCCATGTAACAGCTAGACACTGTGGCACACCCACACACATCTGTAACCTCAGTATCTGAGAGGGGCAGATCCTGGCTGCTCACTAGCCAGCCAGTCCAAATGAAGGGCTGAGCTTCAGCCTCAGTAAGAGGTGTTGTGTAAATACAAAAGTGGAGAATAATAGAAGACCCTCCACTTTGACCTCTGACCTCCATGTGAACAAACAAGCACACTCCCATGTATGAGCACACATACATACAAAACTTAATAGATAACTTTCCTGAGTTTAACTTCATGTGATGCCAGCTATATGCCAGGGACTTTTCAAAGCACCTTCTATGGATTAGCTAGCAACCTCACAATAGAGGAGGAGACTTCATGGTAAGTTGCCTCAAATAGTGGAAAGGCAAACATTCCAACCCTCCAGTGTGTCCTCAGAGCACATGGTCTCACAAGCTCTCAAACACTACCTGAAATCCAACTCCATGGAGTGCGGTGGTTTCAGAGACCTGACTTTAAGGAGTCATCTAATCCAACTATTATTGCATAGGAGCTATGCTCAGCTGCTTTTTGTGTTTGGTTGGTTGGTTGGTTGGTTGGTTGGTTGGTTGGTTGGTTTGGTTTTTCGAAAAAGGGTTTCTTTGTGTAGTCCTGGCTGTCCTGGAACTCACTCTGTAGACCAGGCTGGCCTCAAACTCAGAAATCCGCCTGCCTCTGCCTCCCAAGTGTTGGGATTAAAGGCATGCGCCAGCACTGCCAGCTCAGCTGCTCTTTGTAGAATAAAGCCTTCTATAGATCTAACACATTATCCATCTTTTTTTTTCTTCAAAAGTCAAAAATCCATGGTAACAGAGTCAGGACCTTCAGCAAGGACCAGCGGATGGAGGAAACAGAACTACTATAATGTGACAATGCTGTCCTGGGAACCAGGAGCCACTCGAGTGGCTCTGGTTGCTTTAGTAGGAGAAGACTGTGGAGAATATGGAAGCTGAGAGGCCTCTCCATAAACAATCTGAGTTACCTGGTTAGAAGAGGATGTTGCTTGGAGCAGATATGGAGAAGGCAGGAAGTTTTAGTTTTGAACCTGTGAGAATTATTTGAAGAATGGGAGTAGGGTATACAATAGAAATTCCAAATGACTTTCTAGTGTTTCAACTGAGCTATTAGAAAATTGAAACTGCCTTTGGTTGGAAAGAGGAAAACCAAGAAAGGCAGGTACGAAAAGAGCATCTTAAGAGCTAGGGGTTGATGACGCTAATGAATAAGGTGCCCCACAGCCATCTAGACAGAGATACAAGAGAAAGGTTGAGCCTAGACATGAAAATTTGCCAGTTTTTAACATGTAAAAATAGTTAAGAAAATGCACAACACCAGCACTGAAGTCAATAATGATGGAAAAACTTAGGCAAGTTACTCAAAATACAGCTTACTGATAAACAATATCACTTAGGAACACGTTAGCTATGCAAATCTGTAGGCTTATCTACACCCTTGGAATCAGATATTCCTTGGGTTGGGCCCTGCACATTTGTACAGTAAGCCTTCCAGGTATTTTCTTTGCCTACTAAAATTTGAGAACCACTGATTTAGAAATTAGACAGCAAAGAAGAAGGCCAAGGAAAACCCCAGAAAGGAAGAAGACCTGAGGGCATGGGTGTGCTAGAAATCAAGCCAACAAAGCATTACAAGTAGAAGAGGCATCCATGATGTGCCATGCCCCCAAGAACTACACACATTGTCTCCAAGGTGGGGGACATTCTGTCATCTGTAGGTAAAGCTTTGGTGGAGTTGTGTAATGGCCACAAGCCTGGTGAGCAGACTTTAAGAGAGAAAGGGCAGAGGGAGATGTAGGACTTCAAGAGCAAGTGTTCAGAGGAGCTTGGCCTCAGAGAGAATGGGGGTGGACAGTGGCTAAAGTAAGTAATAGTTAAGAAAGGGCTTCTCTCTCTTTTTCTCTTTCTCTCTCTCTCCCTCCTTCCCTCCCTCCCAACCATACCTCTTTCCATTTCCATGACTCTGTGTTTGATCTGGTCCAGATGAGGAAAATCGAAGCGAGAGAGGCTGGAAGGAGCAAGTGGGAGAAGGTGAGATGGTGTAGCAGAATTTTCCCTGTCCAATCACTTCAAATATTAAGACAACAAGAATCCTGTGTTGGTCAGGGAAAAGGGAGGCAGAGTGAAGAGGTGCAGAAGCAGAGATGGAGGAGACAGGTAGAGGGAGAAGGAGAAAGATAGAGGACAAACAAGATGATTCAGATTCTATGTGGCTTTAAATGGCCACAGGTAGCTATAATATCATATAGGGATAGAATAATTGGGATAATTTGTCTAATCTAGGTGGGCAGCTTGTATCATCAATTGGCTTAGAAATTATTGTGTAGGCATGAATTGAGAATTTATTGATATATAAATCTGACTGATTAATTATTATTTTTAAAGATTTATCTGTTACCTATAAGTATACTGTAACTGTCCTCAGACACACCAGAAGCATCAGATCTCATTACAGATGGTTGTGAGCCACCATGTGGTTGCTAGGAATTGAACTCAGGACCTCTGGAAGAGCAGTCAGTGCTCTTAACTGCTGAGCCATCTCTCTAGACCCCCCTGATTAATTATAAATATCAAGAATGTTGATTTTACTGGCTTACTGGGTATTGTGACAGCTAACCTTGAGGTGAGCAGTCATTGCACGGGGCTGGTGTGGCCAACCTGCCAAGGGAACTTAGCGAGTTGGGTGGAGATGTTTCCGGAGCTCTGGGTCAGAGAATCTGCCAAGATAAGAACACCCTGCTGACGCTATGTGGCCTGCTGGTGTCCAGCATAGCACAGGAACGTGCTGTTCATAATAAAATGGGTGCTCCTTCCACAGTAAAAAGCAAGATGACAAGGATGAGCAGGGTGCTTGCTTGTAACCCAGAACCTGCGAGGCAGAGGCAGAAGCACTGTGAACTCCAAGACAGCCACAGCTACATAGTAAGACTTTGTCTCAAGATGAATCTGGTATTTACTATGAGGGGTAAAAATAGAAAGGAGAGAAAACCAAAAACAAACAAACAAACAAAAAACCCAAAACCAAAACCAAAACAAAACAAAAAAAACAAGAAATAAAAATACAATCTGGAGATAGAAAGGAAGAGGTAAAAAAGAATTATGTAGACAACAAGAAGAGAGACATATAAACTAGAGAACAAAGAAAGGAGAAAAAGAAGGAAAACGCTAATATGCAATGTCGTAATTATCTCTTTGAAGGATGGCTCAGCTACATTTTTGACAAGCACATGATAGCTAGTTCTCAGAGCATCCGTGAACCAGAATGAGGCTCAATAGTGGACACAGTGGGGTCTTAGTGGCCACTGAATATCATGATCAAAATACTCAATTTCAACAGGCTTGGAATAAGCAAATAGAAGTAGACTCCTCAGCTTACATCAGGGTCCAGTCAGTAACTTGTCAGCATTTTCATGTTTTTTGATTTTAAAGGCTTTACATGATAATGTTTGAGTGATGTCAAAAGCCCATGTATAGGATGAGGCCCTTCACACAAGCAAGATGCTGCTAGTCCTTTCAAGCAAGAGAAGGTCTAGAACGTTCACTCGCTGCCAAGTTTAACCTCTGAGGAATCAGGGAGACCATTCTAGTCCCTTTATGGACTCTTTTAGAAGCAAAGTTGAGGACTGAATCCAAAGAATTTTGCAGCTTCAGCATATTTCTCTTAACATGATCTTGAGGGTCTTTGGAAGCCTTCTAGAAAGGAAGTTAAATCCTTAATCCCCTTTGATAGGGCAGTGTCTAAGTCCCAGGTAATGAGCATCCCCTGGCTGACATTCTCCGAGATGTATGCCTCCCTACCTGAGGACCTGTGTTCCACTCAAATGCTCTACTTCTTAATTATTTTCAGATCCTGAAAATATTTCTGAAGTGTTCTGAGACCTAAGAAGAGACAAGAGCTCCCCAGAGACCTTCGCTATTTCCTTTCTTTCTGCCTAGGCATTTCCAGGAATGGATGCATAGGTCCCACACATCAAAACTCCAAAATACAGGCCAGTGGTGGGGACAGGCCCCTGGGGTGACCCACTGGCTCCTTCCTTCCCTCTGATAACCCTTTTCCTGTGGTGGGGAGTGCACAGAAGTGGGGACAGGAGGAACGAACAAATGAAAAATTAGTCTTATTATGTCACCATTCAAATCTTTTGTTTATGGCCTGGGTTCCCAAAAAACGAGAAACCAATGGTTTGATCAGTTTGATATTCATGCTTGGACATCCAGTAGTGATGGAGACAAACATCCAGGGACTCCAAGGTGAGGAGAAGGGGTCTCAGGAAGCAGCGGCTATTACCTCCGTGTCACTCTGTTACATGAGTGTACATGTTTCACTCTAGGAAGTCTCTATTTCATCTTGAACCGTGAAGCCAGCACAATGTCCAGTGACATTTGTACCTTGATGTGGGTTGATGGCAAGGAGCCCAGATGCCCCCTGGGGTAGTAGGAAGGCATTGCTGGCAGGCATTTGAAACAAGCACCCCAAGAAAGGAGAGGAGCATATTTTTTGTTTAAGTTCTGGGACTTTGCTCAAAGCACATTTTCCGATCGCAGGGAAATGCACTAGTAAGTTTCCATGTGACGATGTCTACCTGGGAGGCCCCATCTCTCTTGGCACCAACCCACTCCAAAGAGGCCCTGCTTGGAAATCTCATTTTTCTTACAACAGATGCTGGGGTTCGCTCCAGATGTCTTAGACGTGTTTTCAGTGTGTGCACAGCGCTGGCCTGGGATGGAAAGGGAGTCAGAAAGGGATGGGAGCGGTGTTAGGGCCTTCTCCCTCCTCTGCCTGGCTCTCTGCACTTACTTGTTTTCTCCTGCAGACCCGGCTGGCAGTAGCAAGGGTTATGGGAGTGGAGCATGCTGGGGCCAATCTAACAATCTGGATCCTTTCAGTGGAAAATACTCCTGGGTGTCTTAGCAGGACTCTGCCATCTTCATCTCTGAGATGGTGTGTGTGTGTGTGTGTGTGTGTGTGTGTGTGTGTGTGTGCACGCACACGCGTGCTCGAGCACACACACACTCACATCCATTATTCTTTTCGTTTTTCATTAATTTATTTATTTATTCACTTTACATTCCAATATCTCACCCCACCCTGGCACATCAAGTCTGGAGTTGGGGCTGTCCCTAAATCTGTTGCCTGCCTGTGGATCCCGCTGGCTTGTCTGGCCTAAGTGGGAGAGGATGGGCCTAGTCCTGCAGAGATGACTTTCTTTGAAACAATGTTCAAACGTCAATCAGCCAAGAAACAAAACAAAACAAAACAAGGAGCTAAGGCATTAGCAATGCAAATGCTAACCCCACCCCTAAGATTCTGTTTTCTCCTGTCTGGGATGGGGGACCCAAGAGTCAACAGTTTTAGTAAGCACCCGTGGAACTGGACCACTGATACAGGTGATTCCAGACAAAGTGATGACAAACACGTGGGGGATGGGACAAACATGTGGGGGATGGGCTTCACGAGGTCTGTAGCCTTCCCTATACTCCAGACCTTGCCACGTCCCTGCAGCAGGATGCAAACTAGTGTCTCCTATTCCTGCTTACCCGCTTCAGTGGCGCAGCAAAACTGCACCTGTGCAATGGTGATCTGAGAACCACGAGACGACTACACGGAAGAAGCCAATGCACATACACAATGGAAACAGAGCTTCTGGATGGGATTTTGCAACTCTGAAGCACTTGTTGGCTTCATGCAGTTTAAGATTTCCAGGCAGACCACCTTCCTGTTGGTTGTCTCTCAAACGAAAGGCAACTTCTGGGGAAGAGAACTCCGTTGTGATTTTTTTTTTCAGTTTCCCTAGTGTCTACCATCTATCTGTGCTTGTAACTGGAGGAGAGCCTCTGACTTCCTACCAGTGAACCCCAAAGTTCACTGTTGCTCAGTTATTTGGATCTTGTAGCCCATTAAGACAACCTAATAGAAGGTAGCGATGCTCCCAAATGTTTGTTTAACTGAAATGCAGTTGAACTATATTCTAATAGTACTACAGGATCTAAAATAACCTATAATGTGGATTTTATTGGAAAATGGGTTCCAGATTCCAGGAAAAGATGCCAGGAGCTCATTTTATTTCTGGTTGTTGTTCCAGAACAGGGCTGGACTCATGCTGGAAGAACTCCCTCTGCCCCTTACACACACACACACACACACACACACACACACACACACTCACACACACACCCACTCACTCATACACACATACATACACACATACATACACAAACACACACATACACACACATATACACACATCCACACATACACACACATATACACATATACACACACATACACACATACATACACACACACTCACACATACACACGCACATACACACACATACACACACATACACACACATACACACATACATACATACACACACACTCACACATACACACATACACACACATACACATACACATATACATACATACACACATACATACATACACACATACACACACATATACACACACATGCATACACACACATACACACACATATCAGAAACACGGACACAGACACAAAGAAACACATTTATACATACACAAACACACAAAAAGGCAGACAAACAGACAGACTGGAATAGGTATGCACCTGTCAAAAATGCTTCTATTAGTTCTGACAGGGTAGAACAAGTGATCTAGAAGAAAGAATATTTCAGGGAGACAGGCAGTCCTTGAGACTGTGGAGGACTGAGCCCTTTATCAGCAGTACAGAGGCCAGTTAGAGCTATCAGACTATTGTAACAGTAACTGCAGTAGGATGGTGGTGAGGCCAAGTGAGGATTTATCACACCCTGTAATTATTTTAAGTCATTTTAGTTATTTATCACTGGGAAATGAACCATTAGAAAACTTGGTAGTTAAAAAAAAAAAAAAAAAAAACAACTACTTAATGTTCTCATGAGCCTCTCTTACCGGCTTGCTCAGGTGTGCGAAGTGTAAGTTCATCCAGGTCACAGGAAATTGGAGCCGGGACTTGGTGGATGTGGGTGAGGATGACTAGGTTCCCTCTCCATTTGTACAGGTTTTCCACTGGAACAGCCATATATGACAGCTCATGGTATTTAAGAAGCAAACCAGAAATTTCTAATTTCCCTATTCTTCCTTCTTTCATACATTGTCAATATGTAGCCTAGGTTACCCCAAAACTCACTATATAGCTCAAGCTACACATTCACCCTCCTTTAGCCCCTTTCAGTGCTGGACATACAAGTGTATACAACACGCATAGCCCAAAACTTCTAGAACTTTCCAAAATAGGCTGGTCATTGGCATAGCTTCATTTCTGATGAGAGAGGCCCA
>JADRCD010236224.1:19214-46602 GCA_019843815.1 Montemys delectorum | reverse complement strand
CAAAAAGGCTTCCTTGAGGACTGTAACTAGCTAATCCTTCTTATATACCAGTGACAGTGAAGATTTAGGCTTAGTAATTATTTAAATGTATAATTTTTTGTTTTCTGTAATTATCCTAAACAAATGGTGTGTGTGTGTGTGTATGTGTGTGTGTGTGTGTGTGTGTGTGTGTGTGTGTGAATACTGTCTTGTGGAATTTTTCTGTCCTGAAAAGAACTATATCTATGCTACCTTAGCCAACAGCCACTAGGCTAGTGTAGTACTGAGTCCTTTAATGACGCTAACTACATGGAAACCACTTTATAGAAAAAAGCTCCACCACTGAGCTACAACCTTCCCCAATGTAGACCATTCTGGACATCACGGGTCTAGATCACAGGCTTTGTCTACACATGGCATCCTCCATATCTCAGAGACAGCTCTCCATCCTTTCTTCACAGTTATTATCCAAGACTCCCTTATTAAGAAGGACCATCCTGGGGTCTGGAGAGATGGCTTAGTTCATTATGTGCTTCCTATACAAGCATGAAGAGCTAAGTTCAAATCCCTGGCACCTATGTAAGAGCCAAGTGAGATGATGTGGGACTGCTGAGAGACGGTACCCAGTGCTGAGGGCTGGAGATAGTAACTCTGCAGCTTGCTGTCCAGTCCAGTAAGCCAGCTCAAGAAAAACACCCAATGCTAACTCCAGCCACCACAGATAGACAGGCAAGTATACTCATGCACACACACACACACACACACACACACACACACACAGGACATCATGAAGATTCTCTGAAGGACACTTATTTATCCACATCTGTCCAACAAGGTTCACTCAGCTCCTACCATGTGCAGGGCTCTCTCTCAGGTTCTGTGGGACAGTGCTGAATGGACTCCCTAAGTCTCTACCCTCACATTTGTTCTACAATAAGTTAAAGATGATTTTTTTTGGTCTGCTGCTATAATAACATACATGACACTGGGTAATTATAAAGAATAAAAGCTCAAGAGCACACTGGAGGGTTTTTTTTTTTTTTGCATCATTATAGTTTGCTGGAAGGTATCACATAGGGAGACAGAGCAAGCATGCTGGCCCTGGTCTCTCTTCTCCAGCTTTCAAATTCACCAGTGCCATCCTAGGGCCTCCATTCTCTGTCACAGCAGAAGAGCCCCACCTCCAAACACTATTAGCATGTGAATTGGGGCTGTTTCTAATAACTGAATTTGAGGAGAAACATTCAAATCATAGCAATTACTCAAAATTAACAAGGCAAATTGATAAAAATAAGTAATAAGTTGAAATAATATGCTGCTCGTGGGAGAAACAAACAGTAGTGAGAGAATAATATCAAATGATAAAAAGGTAGCACAGAGGACAGAGTCTATGGCTGTTCGCAGGATGAACCAGGAAAGACAGATGACCTTCAAATATATCTCTATACCACTTGGACAGCAGCTAAACCTATCTCCAGGCAAAAGCCAGCCCACCCAACCAGCAGCCACAGGCTAAGTAGCCATCTAATTCTTACCTTATTTAAACCCAGAGATGCCATTTCTATCCTCACAGGCTAGGTTTCAAATGATTGACAGTTTTATATTCTTATCTTATGGAATCTGTGAGTCTTTCCTTAAATAAAATTTACATTATACTTTAAATTAAGGATAAAATAAACACCAAGATTTAGAGTGTTACAGACAAGTTACACAGATTGGACATGCCCAGGTGACTGCCACACCAGCTGAGATGTCGGACAGGAGTTGGCAAACTATAGTTGGCCCCGTGTCTATTTCTATATGACCAGCAAGCAAAGAATGGCTTTCACATTTTTATATGGCTGGAAAAAATGTAAATAGCATTTCACTGTGTGTGAAGTATATGTAGAATTCAAATTCCAATGTCCATGAATAAAATGCTATTGGGTTGTAGCTATGCTCCTTCATTTGCATATTGTCTGTGGTTGCTTTTGTGCAATGGTGCAGGGCTACACAATGGCAACCTAGCTGTTCTGCTGGGAAAACCCTAAAAACATTGACTTTCCGTCGCTGAATCAGATACTTTCCTGTTGCCACGATAAAACACTGCAGCCAAAGGTAACTTGAGGAAGAGAGGGTTTATGTCACTTATGGTTCCAGGTGGATGAGTGGACTTGCAGCAGTGTGGAGGCACACCAACAAGCTGCGGGCACGGTGGCAGGAAGCCAAGAGCCGACGTCATTGACAGAAATCAGGAAGCAAGGAGCAAAATGAAGTGGGGCAGATGACTAATGTTGGTTGCCAGTTGGACTGAACCAACTAAAGCCCAAGCTGCTGAGCATGCCCTGAAGGGTGTACTGGCTAGTTTTATGTCAACTTGATACCAGATAGAGTCACTTGAGAAGAAGAAATCTCAAGTGAGAAAATACCTACAACAAATTGTTTAGTGTGCAAGCTTGTGGGATAATTTTTTGATCAATTGATGTGAAAGGGCCCAGGCCATTGTGGGTGTTGCCATCCCTAGGCAGGTGATGTGAATGATAAAAGACAGCAGGCTGAGCAAACCTGTAAGCCGCACTCCTCCGTGGCCTCTGCTCCAGTTCCTGCCTCCACTTTCCTGCCTTGCTTCCCTGGCCCTGACTTCCTTTGATGACATACTGTGATACAGAACCATAAGCTGAGATAGGCCCTTTCCTTTGCATGCTGCTTTTAGTCATGGTGTTTTGTCATAGAAATAGAAACTCTACCTAAGACAGAAGGGTTATCTTGACTAGATCATTTGAGGTGGAAAGACATACTCAATTGCCACGCCCACTCGTCTACTCCAGTTAAATCCATAATATCGGGGGTAAAAGCCTGATTAAGGATAAGAGGCGTTATGGCTACAAAAGGAGTTCTGTGCCTCCTGGATATTCAGACAGTCGCTGTTATCTCCTAACTCAGACGTGTTCCAGATTAGTCTTTACAGTCGTCAACACGCCCTCTTATTTAGGCATAAAGGTACCCCCAAGAAATGACTCGTAAATGGCTAAGATTGGGCATTGTTTCCTGGCCAGCGTTTCCAATCTATCTTAATTTAATTCCAAGCTGTCCTTAGCTTGGAATTTCTCTCAAGGAATCTGCCTTATCAGACAGGTTGTCCTCAGAGTAAGCAACAGAGGTCAAGCACATTTCTTAGGGCAGTCCCACAGAAGACAGAACTGTTTTACATACTAGAGAGTAAAGGGCTTCCCTCACTCAACATTAGCTAGAAGGGCTTCCCTCACTCAAGGATGTTAGCTAGAACTGTTAGATAGGAACTTCCTGGTGCTTGCCTCCAGCAAGACCCAGAGAATTAGCAGGAACTGCTTGATTGGAACCTCCTGGTGCTTGCCTCCAGCAGAACCAGAGAATTAGCATAGGAATACCAAAATAGCCCCAGCAGGAAGGGCACCACTGCTCTTCTGAGGCTTCACACCTGGATACCTGATCCTACCTGCCTTGATGTGGCTGGTCACCTGCCTATGTGACTCTTGTCATTCGCCCAGTTTTTTGTATACCATATAAGCCTGGTTTTCACTTTGTGCTGGCACTCGCACTCAGACTAGAACTAGAACTTAGATGGACTAGGACTTAGATTCATGCAGTCTGCAGTCCCCCGGGCCTAGAGCGCTTGGGCCCGAGGGGGGGGGCGCGGGGGGTTGCAGCACCAGTCCAGAGGAGATGGCTGCTGCTTTAGACCCAGTGTGTTTCAGGTGACCTCAGATGTACCTTAACTGCTGAGCTGCTAGATTTATCATTTCTCTTTTGCAATGACTGTAAAAATCTGATGCCATTTTTAAGAAATACATTCATATCCTGTACTTCATGTGTCATCTCTGCCGTCATTTCTTCGCCTACGCCTCGTCGACTTGACTAGGACCCCGTTTCTCCTGAGGGTTGAGGGAGGCCCAGATCGGCCGGCCTGTGGCACCCTAAATCTAGCCCATACCTTCCGGTTGTCAGCTCACACTAAAGTACATGGAAGAAGGATGCTTTTGCTTTTTGCCTGCATGCCCCTCATTCTCACTGGCAAGTTTATCTGTCCTGCTGCTGAGGCACTCTATCACTGGCCTTAGAACCTACTTGTTCAGAATTCCAAGGTAAAGTAACACATAGAGGCTCTGTGGGAATCCTCCAGAACTCCAGCACCAGATTAGGACTGTTGAGACATCCAGTCTCGTGGCATGAACAACTTCCAGATTCTTGGCATTTCTGTCAGACGACAACTGTTAGTGGACCACTTAGAACACCTCCTGTAAGACACACTAATAAATCCCCTTTTAATAGATAGGTAATCAATATGTAGGTAGATAGGTAGGTGGGTAGGTAGGTAGATAGATAGATGATAGATAGCTGATAGATAGGTAAATAAATAGATACAGAGATAGATAGATAGATAGGTAGATAGGTAGGTAGATAGATAGATAGATAGATAGATAGATAGATAGACAGAGTTCTATCAGTCATGTTCTTTTAGGTAACCCTGACTATCATATGAATCAAGGCTTTAAACTCTCAAAGCCCACTCTTAGTGATGTACTCCTTTCAATAACTCTGTACCTTATAGCCTGCCCAAACATCACCAGCAACGGGGGCCCCAGTATCCAAATGCCTGAGTCTATGGGGCACATCCCCTATACAAATAACCATGGTTCTTTACAGAAAACACTCGCTGACCTCTTACTTAGAATATTACTATTGTTCTAGAAAATTCTCTCATGCCCTTTTCAGCGAATGTTCCACGCCTAATACCTGGTAATGCCTGATGTAGAGAAGCTCACCTGTCTCAAGACTTCCTATACATGAATCATATACACCCTTTTTTGTCTAGCTTCTATCCCTCAAACATTTGTGAAATATACCTGTGTTACTGCACACATCAGCAATCATTTGCTGATGCCATTGAGTGGTACTCTATTATTTAAAGTAAGGCTGTTTACCAATCCACAGGTTGACAGCTAAGTTGGTTCAGCTCTTAGCTATTATGAGTAAAGCTGTCACTTCTATTCACGTACAACTCATGAATAAGTCTCCAAACTGAAAACTGAAAGGAAATATTGGGTCATACATATGCCTGTATATTTCATTTCACAGGAAAAGCTTCCAAAGCAATTAATACACGCAGCTGGTCAGTATGCAGGAGACAAGTAACTGTGGAGTAACTAGATCTAAATGGGACACCTATGTCATACTCTGTCCCCACATGGCGCAGGGTACATTATGGAAGTAGGGAGAGAAAGAGTGTGAGGGTCGAGTGTCTAGGAGGACAGCTGAGAAGCAGCTGGGCACATAGGAGTCATGAACTTATAGTGGCTGTAGGTGCCTACACTAGACCTACATAAGATCTAGCCAGTAAACTTTCCAGCACAAATGCTCGCGGAGAGGGGTTCACAAAGCCTTACCCATACATAGCTGAGGAGCTTTGGTCCTTAAAGACCAAAAGTCTTTAAGGGTTAGGAGCATCCGTTTTCTTCAGAGAAGTGGTCCCTGTTAGGATTCCCGCATTCCAGTGGAGAGCATTACACCCTTACACGTAAGGGTAGCACTGACTGGAATCAATAGGCTGGATAAAGAAGACATGAAGTGAGAGGGGAGGGATGAAGTGGGGGAGGGAGGGCCTTGGAGAAGTTGGGAAGAGTGGAGAATGATACAATCTAACACACTGCATATGTATGAAACTACAAAAGAATAACTAAAAATACATTTCTGAACTTTTTTTTTTTAAACAACGTCACACGTAGTGATGGTTTTGTGAATTTGATTAGATTGAGACACATCCCTAGGAGCTTAACAAAGCACCCTCTGAATGTGTTCATAAAGGTGGCTCCAGCATGAGCCACTATGCAGGACAGTGGCTGAGGGGGAGCGATACTCAGACACTCAGGAATGTGGAGAGCAACACCCAAGAAACACACTCGAGACCCAGATGGAACCAAGCAGGAGGAGGAAACCCTAGCATCGTCAGTTCTCTCAGCTTCCTTCACCACACGTTCCTGCCACTGTGACGCTCTGTCTCACCTCAGACCCAAAGCAACAGATCTAAACAGCCATGGGCTGAAACCTCTGAAGACAGGAGCCAAGACCAACCTCTCCTTCTCCATGATGGTCTCTAGGGCATTCTGTAATTCTTTTTAGGAGTACGCCACATGGCAAGAGGGAAGGAGAACGAACTAGTTTGCTGGACTCTTTATACTCCAAGGCACTGGGAATCCTGTGATGACCCTGTTCTTCAGTTACTCATTAAAAGAGAAGCTAGTAATCACAAGGCAAGACAACAGGTAGAGCCTGAGGAAGTGAGAGATACAGGGGTCCTATGAGCATAGACTAGACAATGAATCACTGTTGGCTAGAAAAAGATGAGGCCAGAGTGAGAGGTTATTTTTCTGCCACTGGTGAAATGAGCCAATTTAAGCCAGATTAGACTATATCAAAGGCAAGTTTATTGGGAGGAGCACACATAGAGAGAAGAGAAGAGAGGGAGACACCAGAATGTCTGGATTATATAGAGGGGAACCTCTGGAGAAAGGGCAGCCTAACCTCTAGGCTGGAAAGTTCAGGGTTGGGGGCAAGGTATGCCAGGTAGGGCCTGAGGGATGCTGGGAGAACCTGGAAGCCAGGTCTGGTTTGGTATGTAAAATATGCACCTCCGCCCCTTGTCCTGGGATCCCAAACCAAACCCTGAGGGAACTGGGGAAGCAAGAATCTAACTGAGCCTTACAGAATCAGGGAATGTCTGGCAAGAAGCACACGATGACTGCCAGGAACACAGAGAATCCAGTACAACTTCGGCACAGAGCGTGGGCTCTCAGAGAAGGGAGGGGCAGGTTGTGTGCCTCACTTAGCTTTCTATTACTGTGATAAAACAAACAAACAAACAAACAAACAAACAAACCAACAAACCACCCTGACAAAAGGCAACTTGGGCAGGAAAGGGCTTGTTTCATTTATATTTCTATGTCGTTGAAGGAAGTCAGGCAGGAATTCAAGGCGGGAACCTGGAAGCAGGAACTGGAGCATAAGCTATGGAGGAGTGCTGCTTACTGGGTTGTTCTACTTTGCTTTCTTACATTACCCCCCCCCTCCCCAAGGTCACCTTCGAGAAATGGCACTGGCACAATCCATCATGAACTCGGCCCTTCCACACAGTTACTAATAAGAAAATACAATACAGGCTTACCCACGGGCCAAGACTATGGCATCGTTTTCTCAATTGAAATTCCGTCTTCCCAAATGATTCCAGCTTGTGTCCAGTTAAACAAAACTAGCCAGCACATTGTGTGAGTTCCAACACCTCAGGGAACATCACATACCCAGAGCCAAGTCAAGGGGTAGGTAGAAGGTAACTCTCTGTTCTGATTGGAAGGCTGTTCATGCAATCTATCATGGCAGCTTCTACCAGGGGGAAGTGGGAAGGAACAAGCAAACACGCAAGCAAATCTGGAAAGAAAGCAGATAAACTGGATTTCTGAGCAATATGCGGGCATAAACATTGTCCGGGAATATGATTTCACGCCATCCAGACATAGCAGGGAAAGACAGGGATGGGATGCACAGGCTTTTACGGCCATGCTCCACTCCCTGCACAACTGCGCAGATACTGCCAACCAGGGAGGGCAGCTAAGAGAATAAAACCACATCTAACCACCTGAAACCCGCCTAACGATGGTGTGGCTCTCACACTGCTTTTCACACAGGGTCGTTCTACTTAGAAATTCAGCCTCCGCATCCCATGTCAGTAGTCATTCCGCCAGCCAATTATCATTAAGCATGTGATTACAGCCATCGGATAATGAAGCTAGAATTGCGATCCAATGCAATCGCACTGGTAAAATATACCTGAGCAGGGAGCTCAACCCAGAACTAGTTAACTGCTATGCTAATGTCTCGGCACATGTGACTAATAATGGGATGACTTATAACTGTGTTTGGATCACATTACATTGCTTCAAGTGTATCATAATATTTTATAGCTTAATGGAGAATCTGGCTTATAGCAATACAGGAAAAATAAATCTCAGTCAATCGTCATCTGTTTTTTTATGTAAAGAAAATCTACATTTAGCAGCCGACAAGGCTTCTGCCATCAATAATAATTACTCTGAAACCTTTCTGACACAATAGGTAGATGTTTAACATCAATAACATAAAACACACCCTCACTAATAGAGATATATTAAGATATTGATTAGTTATGCAAGAAAGTTTGGGCGTATTTCATCCCCTTCCACACTCATAATTATGAGCACACTGTTGACTACTCCTTGAACTACATCTTTTAGTCCATTTACCTTTTGCTACTCCAGAGTACACTTGGCTGGCAGATAATCAGAGCAAACAGGCATTTTTAGAAAATGTGAACCATATGTGCAAGCAGAGTTGCCAGCACTTTCTGAATGCCTACTAGGTGCACATCAAGGGTATGTGGTGGGGGAGTGCCCAAAACACACAGACCCTTTGCTAAAGATGCTTGGAGTCTAGTCAGGAGCCAGCCAGGACTACAGAACATAAAACAGGGAAAGAGGGGTGGGAGGCAGTCTGAGAAACATCGAAGGCAGCCTTGTGGGGAACTGGACAAACCGTTAATGATTATACCAGAAGGTGGGAGGTGGGGGAAGCTGTGGGGCTGGAAGGAAGCTCTGGAGCTGTAGCACAGCCTCCAAGCTTGGAAGCCCTCAACATTTATCTTACATTAATAGGTGAATAGGACAGCCAGTCCCTAGAATTCTAGAGGGAAGGGATGTTAGAGGAAGCCATGTGAAAGCAAGACTCAGAGGCGTGAACAAAGACAGTGGGAGCCCTAAGGAACAACAACAACAATAAAGGATCCTAGGGTTTAGGAGGAGAAAGTGTTTAAGACCAAGGGTGGAAAGAAAGAGGCAGCCGGAATTCTGAAGAAACTCCATGAAAGCAACAAAATAACAGAAGCATCCAGTGTTTACAGAGGGAGCTAATTAGCAGCAGCGTCACTGCGCTTGGTGTTCCTACCACTGTGGACTCTAAATCTCTCACTATGACACACCCCTCCAGGGCTCACGCTCTCTCTCTCTGTGTCTCTGTGTCTCTATGTCTCTATGTCTCTGTGTCTCTCTCCTCCTCCTTCTCCTCCTCCCTCTCCTCCTCCCCCATCCCTCTCCTTCTCTCTCTGGTCCCCACTGGTGAGTACCTTGGTCAGTATTCTCTAAGGGGGTTTCAGGATTAGCCAGGGAGCCAGAATCAGTACTTCTGATCCCTAGGCGTCCTTGGTAGCCCTCGCCCTGAACTCAATAACTCATCCTAACTCTCTTGGCATCGGGAAAACAAATGTTAAAGGTGCCTCTCCACTCCCCTAGGCCTTCCCTGGACTTGAAGCTCATTTGCAATGCAAAGCAGCAAGAAAGAGACCGTTCTTTAAGCACTGAAGAGGTTTGCCAATTCCCCCAGACAATAGGAAATGGCGACTGATGGTTGGTTTGTTTGTTTTTAAGAAGATTCCCATGAATAGTACAGAAGTAAAAGGTATGATCTCCTTTCTTACAGAAAAAACCAGAAGAATTTCTTTTGCTCTAAGTTAAAAGACAATGGAACTACACCTCAAGGTGATTTCTGCCTTGAAACTCTTCCCCCAAACATGGTATTTCACAATTACAATAAGATTAACAAAAGAAAGATTTTTTTTCTTGGAGCCAGGTTTACACCAGGAGTTTAAAGGAAACACAGACGCCCTGCTGGTCACTTTGGCCAGGAGGTTTCTGCAAAAAACAAATAAGGAAACAAGCATCCGAACTGTTTAGGATTTTCAACAGGAAGTTTACATGTAGCAGTGGTGTGAAACCTTATTCCCTGCCCTAACGTGCAGGGGGATTCTCTGCCACACCACAAGAGTCCCCAAAAGTTCTGACACAAACAGGGTTGTGCCCCACCCACCCACTGCACCCCATACATATACCCCAGAGTTTGGTGGAAACCCTTTCTAACTGCTTCTTCCCTGAATTGTTGTGACTTGGGGAAACTGCTAATACACCTTGGCCCTATGGGCCCCCAATGCTCTCTGCAAACAATTCACCAAATCCTTCTAACACCTATCTAAGGCTGTGAGACTTCTATCTTCTTCAAGAGCTGGGTGAGTCCCATTCCAATTCTCAGCTCCTATCACAGATCTTGGGTTCTAAGAGGCAGTTAATATGCACTGATTAGATCAATGCTAAGAGTATGACATCCCTTAAGTTTCTCACTTCTCCAAAGTCCTAGCTACTTGGTAACAGAATCAACCTGTCTACATGTTCCTAGCGCCATGTTTTCTTCTCAGTTACTGGAAATGCATAAAAAGGACTTGCTTCCATTTGTTTGCCACGGACTGGGTTCGCTGCAGGGACCTCTTGTTCCACGGGATGAGAGTTCTGGTCAGGTGGGCAAAAAAATTCAGCAAGTGACAGACAGAGTCGACACAAGGAAGTGCTGAGTCTGAGTGTATTTCTTAAAAATGGCGTCAGGCTTTTACAGTCATTACAAAAGAGAAATGAAAAATCTGGCAGCTCAGGGGTTAAGGTACATTTGAGGCCATCTGAAACACACTGGGTCTAAAGTAGCCACCTCTTCTGGACAAGCGCTGCACCCCTGGGGCCCAAGTGCTCTTGGCCCCGGGGGTGGGGGGGAGGGGGGCCTGTGGACTATATGAGGCTCGAAGCTTGAATGCTCTCTCTCGAATCTGAATGTGTAAGTCTGTGCACAAAGTGAAAACCAGGCTTATATAGTATACAGAAAACAGGGCGAATGACAAAAGTCACATAGGCAGGTGAGGGCCACATCAAGGTCAGTAAGATCAGACAGTAAGACAGAAGTCAGGTAGGCAAGTGACAATCACGTCAAGGTCGGCAAGATCAGGCATCCAGGTGCAAAGTGGAAGAGCAGTGGTACCCTTCCGGATGGGGCTTTCTTGTCAGTCCCAAGCTAATTCTATGGGTCTGTTGGAGGCAAGCACCAGGAAGTCCCAATCTAGTAGTCCCTTAAGTGAGGGAAGCCCTTCAATTACTCTCTGGTATGTAAAACAGTTCTGTCTTCTGTGGGACTGCTCAGAGAATTCTAACTATGTTTACAGTTAGCAATAGTGCCTGACCTCTGTTCCTAACTCTGAGGACACCCTGTCTGATAAGGCAGCTTCCTTGGAGAAATTCCAAGCTAAAGACAGCTTGGTAATAAATTAGGATATATTGGAATGCTGTGCCAGGGAACAATGTTTAATCTTAGTTTTAACTATTTACAAATCATTTCTTGGGGCACCTTTATGCCTGAATAAGAAGGCATGTTGACTATTGGAAAGACTAATCTGGAACACATCTGAGTTAGGAGATGCCAGGGACTGACTGAATACCCAGGAAGTAAACTCCTCTTGAAGCCATATGCCTCTGGTCTATGATCAGGCCTTCAAGCTTGACACTGCAGACTTTACTGGAGTCGATGAGTGGGCGTGGCATTTGTTGAAAAGTTTTATGTGCCCTGTTCCTCCCCTGGTATTTATACATATACTGTTAATTTAGTGTTGCTTATTGTTGGGTTCAGTGTGAAAGTTGGGAAAACTCACTTCAGACACAGAGGCTTTCAAATGAAAACTTTATTTTCTGAATGTTCAGGGAGAAGGCCCATTCAGGGAGAAGGTCCACTCAGGGAGAAGGCCCGTTCAGGGATGGGAACCTCATCCCAAAAGGGAGATTGTACAGCATTTTAAAAGGATGGGAACACAAAGCAAAGGGGGATGTTGGAGGAGCTGCAATGTATCCAATTGTATTTTGATTACAGGTTAAGCAAGGAAGCACCCATTGGAGACTGAACCATATCCAAGGCAACTGGTTTCAAGGTCTGCAGTTTATTCTAGACGTAAGGTCTGGAGCTCAGAGCAAGAAGAGTGGCTCAGCTGCATGTAGTTAATTAGGGCAGAACAGGCTATTGGTTATATATTTTTACAACTTATGTACCTTGGTTTAGATAACAGCAATGTCTATATTCTTTACTGGTTAACAGACAATTAAGAAAACATTTGGAGAAATGGGATAGGTGTTCATTCCTACACCTGGGAACATGACCTTGTTTGACTCTGCCAGCAAGACAGAGAAATTGTCCTTGAGATGGCTGGACTCAGACAACTGTTTACAACAGAGGCTGTTCAGCTATGGGGAAGCCTCCAGTTCCCTGAAGACCTGGGCCCTTGCATTTCATTTCTCTCCATGAATGGAATCTGAAAATGAAATGGTAATATTTAGAATAAGTTACTTTCTGTTTGTTCCCAACAGTTATGTGTCTAGTTTGTAAATACTGAACCAACTCCCCATCAAAGGACAAGTAAATGGGAAACAAAGCTGGGAGACAGAAGTGAGACCCATATCTCCTGCCCTCCATTCTCGAATTGAAAGGGCCTGCACACAGCATGATGCTCCATCCCAGGCCCTGGATTAGACATACACCACACCCAAACACCCATTTTCACAGAGAGACCCCTTATTAAGTGGGAAAGAAAAGTAAAGTGACTGATCTCCGACTCAGGCAGAAAGCAGCCGCAAATGATCTTGCAGGTGTGATTTTTTTTAAGAGGAAAAATGGAGAGGTATATGTCAGAATGGGCTAGGATGTGGTGACGTTTTGATTGGGCATGTTAATTAGGGTAGCCCAAAGAGGGCTTTTGATTTCTGGACTTGAATACTTTGTTAGCTCTGAACCCTGGTGATCAGCCTTAGGAATGAGTCTGGCGTAAGAAAGTGTCCAAATAAGGGCATCGACCCTAGTGTATAGTTTTAGGGATATTAAGCTATGATTTACAAAGGAGAGGAAAGGGAGAATGGTAAGGCCTGCCAGTGCCATGTTTGCCATGCCTGGACCTGCTAGAGCACTTCAAAAATCACCTGCACCTAAGCGTCAAACACCATACATGTTTGTCACCATCAAACATGAAATTTTGATATGATTAAAAAATGGCTGCTGTATGTTTTTTGAGATATAAAATTTTTCCTTTGTTAAGAATTTTATTTTTTAAAAAAAAATCAGGATATACTTAAAAATAGAAAGGGAAAGGAAGGCAGATATTTAGAGAGGCTTCACGTTGATTTAAATAGTGATTAAAGAGAAAGGTTCAAACTGAATTCCACTAGGTATAAAAATACAGAGACGAAAATTGCTGGTCAGTTAGGAGGCTGCGGAAAGATTCCAGGAGTAGCCATCTGCATTTGCCTTGGTCCTGTGGGATTGGTAATTTAAAGGGCTCATAAAACAAGCAAACAAACTTTGAAAGGCTAGACCATATCTTCCTTTAAAAAGCCAACGAAAAACTCCTGCTCAGAGATTGTCACAAACAGGCAGGGAGAATCATGTTACCGCCACAGCAGCCTTCTACCTACAGTTCAGAAACATGATCTGGTCTGTCCAAATGTGGTTGAAATTTGTTGGGACTGGAAAATAGATTATTCTTTCCTTAAAAAGGCATACCGACTGCTCTGTGGCTAGTGCAAACAGTTTTGATCTCGGCTGATTGAGACTCTGCTGTGTCAGATTGGACCCAAACAATACGTCTGGTCTGATTCCCTTCCCCTGTCTTATCTTATCTAGACAATGGGATCATGGGGGTTTCAGTGATTTGAGTGCCAGGATGTCAAATACAAGTCTTGAAGTTCAAGCTACACACACGTACATACACAGAATAAGAACCAGAATCAGAATCAACTTGTTAGGTGCAAAAAATGCAATACAAAAGGGACCCAAAGTTGGCGGGGTGGGTAGAGAAGGACAGGGGGTATGGGAGGAGCTGGGGAAGGGGCAAATATAATCAAAATACATTGCACAAAATTCTTGAGACCTACTTAAAAAATGTTAAAGGACCACAGTCAAATTATAATCAGACTGGCTCCAAGGCTGTGGACCATTTGAATGTATAGAACCAGGGATGATGAGATCCAAACTCTTATTTCTCAGGCAAGAAAACAGAGACATCAAGAAAAGTAATCTGGATTTATGAATCATTCAACAAAAGAAATTTGCATCCCACAGAGTCTTGCAATCACGAGGCTAGTCCCACGGAAGAGTTATGCTGTCAGCTGGTGTTGCTTGAAGTTTGGGCTTGTAGCAGACATTTAAAAATTAAGGTCAGCACGGTCACTTTGAAACAGAGAGTCGCCACATGCTCTAGCAATTCTATTTCTGGATATGTCTCCAAGAGAACTGAAAGCATTTCACCTGAACCCATAGTTATGTGTTGTTCATAATAAATAACCAACATGTAGCGCAAACTAGCTGTCCATCCCCAGATGCAGTGTAAGCAAAATACAGTCTGTGTACACAGCAGAACACTACTCGTCCTTCAAAAGGAAGAGAATTCAAATGTTTCCACAGCATGGACAAGGTTAGTGAATGAAGCCAGGGATCAAATGAAAATATTGTATGACTGCACTTTCATTAGATACCTAGGGTGTTCCGATTCGCAGGAAGCAGACAGAAGAGGCTGTAAGCTAGAGGGAGCAAGAATGGAAAATTATTGTTTAATGGATGCAGAGTTTCAGTCAAAGACAATGAAAGAAAATCTGGAAACAGATGGTGAAGATGGTTGTACAGTAATGCCGACATCCTTAGAAATGGTTAAAATGGTGAATTCATGTCACATATGTTTTATTAAAATGAAATGTTGTAGAAGTTTCCACATAAACATCCAAACTTCCTGAGTCGTTTGAAAAGCTAGCAGGGCTTGTGGCACTGAGCCCGAGTTCCCACGGGAGTTTGCACGGTACCTGGCCCCTTAAGCAGATGTTCTCAGGTTTTACATAGACAGCTCCTCACCTCCTTTACCCAGCTCCCCTCACCAACTGGGTTCCTAAGATCAACTCCTCCCCAAAAAGCCAGACAGTCCAAACCACACAAGGGAGTACCATACTCATCCTCCACCTCAGGTAATCTGAGCAGAATCTTTGAAGGATGAAATCCAGACACTGATGAAGTTAAAGAACTCCCCACATGAGTTGGAGTACCTACAGAACTGAGGACCCCCAGAACCCTGCTTTATTTCTCAGGTCTATCTGCAAGCTGACATTACTGAGGCTTTAAAAACTACTGATGTCTCATCTACAGGTTCTGAAGTAATTGGCAAGGGGTATAGCTAAAGATAGGATGTTCTCAAGTTCACCACTAAACACTGTGGTCATTTCAGTTCACTTCCCCTGCCAAAGACACATAGAACTTCCCCGTCCCCCACACACTGAACACAGTGTGCCAAATTGTATATTTAATACATATGTGAAGCTAATATATATGTGAATGGATACATATGTATGTATATGTATATATGGGTGTATTATATTATATATAATGATTACATCTATAAAAGATTGCATGCATATACACACAATCTTTTAACTGTTGCTATAACAGAAAACATAAGACCAGATAATTTATAAAGGAAAGGAGTTGGTTTGGTCTCATAGTTCTTCAGACTAGAAAATCCATAGGTGTGCCACCAATGATGGTGTTGGCATTCTATTGTTCCAACTCACAGAAGAAGGCAGAAGGGCAAGCAACTAAATGCAGAAGAGAAAGAACATGAAAGATGGCCTTGATTTTCTTACAACTTGCCTTTGGGTACTTGATTTAATTTTGGGGTGAATAAAGAACTCACTGGAGAGAGGCAGTGATGAAGGCTTTGGCCATGTGATCCAAACAGCTACCATTAAGTGCCACCTTTCAACACTTCCAGCCCCACTGAGGAATTAAGAAGTAAGCTTCAACATGAATTTGTGTGTAGAGAAACTATATACAAACTATAGCATTTTCACTTTACACACACGCACACACACACACACACACACACACACACACACACTTCTTCAGATACTTTATTGTGTGTGGTTCAGTATTTACTCCACAGACCAATGATGAATCCTTGCAACACAGAGTTCAGGTTTCAATTGGATGCTCTATGATTTGAGTGACAGCAGCCTCCTTGGAATTGAAAACAAATGCTACTATTCTACGGACATTCACTTTGCACATCCTCTTTTCTTATTTCTCTCATTCAAGCCCCCAGCAACAGTCTTAGGACACACTGTCATACTCATTTTGGGTGAGGTAAGTGTGAAGACCCACGCACTTGTTAAGTTAAAGGGAACACCACCCCTTTGAATTTATAAGTTCTGGACTGTTTCTTCAAATCAGCCATAATCTTTTACAATCATACCTTGTATGTTTCCAAAGCGTTCTGTTAAATCAGATTTTTGTAATGTGATTCTCATTTTAAAGTCACTAGGGGAATTTGGTATTTTAGGGAACACTTCAGAGAACCTTATATGAAACAAATAACCACTCAGTGCTGTGAACCCTAAACCATTAATGTGGCCATTTAGTGAGGTAGATGTTGGCAGAACTAGCTTTTGTACAGTATACCAAATCTTTTTCAAGGCATATGCATCCTGAAGAGTAGAGGAATAAATAAGAGAAGACCGAAGAAGCTGGAACTTGAGCAGTGGCTTAGGAATCAAGAGCACTTTCTGTTCTTTCAAAGGACCCAGGTTCGATTCCCAGCACCTGCGTGGAGTCTCACAACCATCTAATAAGTCCAGTTTGAGGGGATCTGACAAGCTCTTCTGGTCTCTGCAATGCCCAGGCACGCATGTTATACACAGATACATATACAGGCCAAGCTCCCATACACAGAAGATCAAAGGTTTTTGTTATTGCTTTAATAAAAAATAAATGAGAAGATTGAAGACATTTTCTGGGATTAGTACTAAGCTTACAAAGTCTACTTTCAGAAAAGAGAGTGAATGACTGATGATTGGGGTGGTGATGATGATGGTGTTTGGATGAAGAAGGTAGTAGTTGTGGTTTTAATAGGTATGGCCCCGATAGACTCATATATTTGAATGCTTGGCCCAAGGAGAATGGGCACTATCAGGAGATACGGTCTTACTGAAGTAGCTGTGGCCTTGTTGGAGGAAGTATGTCACTGTGGGGGTGGCCTTTAAGGTCTTATATATGCTCAAGCTATGTCCAATGTAGCACACAGTCTCCTGCTGCAACTCTGAGCTTCTTCTCTAGCATTATATCTGCCTGTCTGCTGCTATCCTCCCTGAAATAATGATAATAGATCAAACTTCTGAAACTGTAAGCCAGCCCCAATTAAGTAGTTCTTTTTTAAATTGCCATGGTCATGTGTCTCTTCACAGTAATAAAATCTAAACTAAGACAGTGGTGATTGGATGATGATGGTGGTAGTAGTGATAAAGATGATAATGATAAAAAAATTGCCTGGTTTTCTTCCTCCCAATATTTCAGTTGCAATGTTTATAATTATTCCTTACTAGAAAAATATCTGAACTTAGTAAGTTCTCATCCTATATAAATGGCCTGGCTATAATGAATTTTGTGTCATACATGTCAGATGGGCCTGCTCCTTGCTGAGAGGCTGGGATGATTCAGTTAGCTAAAATAATATCATGTATTATCCCAAACTCAACTGACCTGATGAGAAACCCTCTCCTGGACCCTGAGGCCACTTCACACACACAATGTACTTATCCACATGGAGGCAAAACACTCATAAACATAAAAAATAAAAGCAAATAAAGGTATTTAAAGTGATTATAAGTAGTCAGAATTTACTTTCTGTATCTTTAAAGGTGCTATATTACTATTTTTGGCATATTTTTCTGATCAGAAGTCAATCATCACTCCTGTTACTTACCCCGGATATGTATTATATTGTTTTCCTCTGACTGTAATCACATTTTTGTCTTTGGTTTCATTGGATAATCATTATGCGTCTGTATATTTCTTCCTATTTTTTTTTTATTTATTGAATCTGCAAAGTTAATGCCTTTGCTCAAAGTTAGGAACATTTGAAATGAAGTTTTACACAATTTTCTAACTTGCTTCCTCTCTACTTCCCAATAGCATGTTGTTAGAACACCACCTCGAGATTCTCCCCATCCATCTTCCTTCTTTACTTCTTTGATTCTTCTGTATGTGTTTATGAAAAAATTATAGGGTCTTATTTTGTGATGTTTCTAACACATAAGTGCAATAATTATGACAACTACAGTCTAAATAATGGAGAGTAAGAATAACAAATGGAATAACAAATGGACTAAAAGTCTTATAGGGTCTCACATTTTTTTTTAAATAGCACAGTTTAACTATATAAATACTCTATGTAAAAATTCAGCATCATAGAGTATAATCTCTAGAACATCTACTTTTTAAAACTGTATAAAATGGTATCCATTCTTATTTGACAAAAAAAAAAAAAAACAAAAAACCCAAAGCACAAGACTATACAGAGAATTCAACAGAAATATGCACAGTAGCTTTATTCATAAGGATGAAAGCCTGATGTTGACTTAGATTTTTCAAAACCTACTTTAATAAGGGTTTTTAAATGCTTTAACCTCCCTTCTAGCCCACCACCCACTAGAGGTAGTAGAAAGGAAAGGTTAATAGGGCAAAGGGATCTGTTTAGAAATAGTTCTTTGGAGCGATTCCAATCTTCATTGTCAAGATATGAACAGATATTTGTTTAGTTCTCACAAATCAGCAGCAGTAGCTCGATCCACTTGCAAACACCATTCAAGAATCAGCAATGGTAGTTCAATCCAGAAGAAACCACAAAGCTCTGCCAATAGGCCCAAGTCCACAGAAATAGCAAGAAGCCACAGGATATAATCAGAAGTTCTTTCTCTCTTCAAAGTCATGACAAATGGTAATTAGTAAAGAAGGCAAGGCAAACCAATGCCACAGCATCATCAGCAAAAACCATCATCAGCAAAGCCCAACAAAGACCAGCCAAGAGTAGCAAAGTGAACCAATGCCACACAGAATCATCCAGTGTCTATTGGGTTATACTTCCACCCTTTCCAAACATCATGTGTCCACTCCAGTGTCCACTCCAGCAAAGCATCGCATGTCCTCTTTCCAGGCAGCTTCCAGAGAAACATCACATGTCTATTCTCAGCAAAGCTTTCTCTCATGTGTCTGCTTCAGCAAAACATCCTCTCATAAAACAATTTCCAGAAAAACATCACATGTCACAACCGAGCTCCAAAGAAACCAGAAATTTCCACTTCACCTGGAAATGGCCCAGGCTACATAGGTGGTGGCTAAGCAAATGAACTAAGGCTGTATGATGGAGACTTACAATATCACTCAACATGAGAAAGGAAGAACTGCTCATACATACCACAACACAGACAAAGCTCAAATGCATTAAGCTTCTAAGCAAAGCTCTCAAGAGATCTATGCTATCTCTAATCAACAAATATCAAACTTGGGTTGGAGATCGGAAACAGCAGACTTGTAAAGGAGATAGTCATGTGTCCCATGAGTCTATATTCTGCAGGTATGTGCATTTGTCCAAACATTGGATGGCAAGCTTCTCATTGTGGTCATTTCACTATATGCAAATTCATCTTAGAAAACAAATTGACTTGGTGTGGAGACAAAGAGAGGATAATACTTGGTGATGAGGAAGGATAAAGAATGGGCAAAAGGACACATGAAACATGAAAGAGGGCAAGAGTTAGGGCGGGACGGGCTACAAGAAGAAACTGAGGTAGAAGAGATGGGAGGAAGGAAACTTACAAAAACAGACTCTATTCAAATGTCATATTGGTATCTAGCATATTCCATGCTGACTTAAAGTATATATACACATCAAAGTAAAAAACAAATTTAACCCAAATATCAATTACATGTAGGGAGGCTACACTAATATGAACTATTGTGTTTGACTTATTTTGAAATGCAACTAAAAACATGGATGAGTAGATATGGGCATGAATGGATGCTTAAATATATAATAGAGTAAAATTGAAATATTAAAATAGAGGTAGTAATTTGCTCTTAAAGATATTCACATCATAACCCTGAGGAACTGTAAGTATCTTACCTTCAATGATTGAAAAAGACTTTGCAAACACAAATAAGAATTTTGAAATAGAATCACTATCCTGGAGATTATCAGAATTTGTCCAACAAATCATAAGTCTTTAAAGACAGAACCAAGAAGGACAAAGGTAGAAGAGACAACACGAGCAACAAAGCAGAGATTTCTCTGCATGGCCATGATCCACATGTGTGGGTAAACCATAGAAGGAAAAGGTAAGCCACAGACTACTCTTGGGACCTCATGAGAACATGGCATTATCATACTTTCACTTTAGTCTGATATGACTCACTTTGACTCCTAACTACCACTACTATAAAATAATGTTAGCATTCTTTTAATCCACTAAATTTGTGCCAAATTATAGCAACAAAAAAACACTCATATTTAAATATATGGCTCTTTGATGTACAATTCTTTCATTGTTTTTATACATTAAATTTTTTAGATAAAATTCTTTAAAAATATTTTTCAAAGTCCCATTGGCCAAACATAAATTTAGGTGAAAGGTAAGCTGGCTGTCGATGTGAAATGGACAACTCCATCTTTCAGAATCTATATTGAAATTTGAAGTATTACCTTTGTTAGAGATTATAACTAATAATTGTCCTGATTAGTTAAATTATAATCAATAGGAGGGAAAATGAAAGAAAATTTCTGAGGAATAAAGAAGTATTTATTTTTTATTTAAAGAATACACTACATGAAGGTCCCAGCCTGGCTTGGAAGCTTTCATAAATCATAGTTCCTAAAATACTACAATTTTCAGGGTTTTTTTCCTTTACTTCTGAACCTGTGAGTTCTCTGAAATACTCCAGATTTGTTTGCATCTATCCTATCTTCCCTTTGGAAGAATCCAGAAGTAGAATGAAGAATGTCAGAAACTGGGATCAATGAGATGGCCCAAAGAGATCGTAGCCCAGTGACCTAATCACCCAAGCCCAAGGGCCTGACTTTGACCCTGGCAACCCATGGTAGAAGCAAAGAGCTAACTCCACAGTCTTGACATTCGATCTCCACATGTGGATCCTGGGGAATGTGTGCATGCATACATAAGTACATACATTCACATACACACACACACACACATACACATGCACATGCACACACAAATGATAAGTAATTTTAAAATTATATTCTCTCTCTCTGTGTGTATGTCTGTATGCCACAATACCCATGTATCAGTAAGTCAGGGGACAACATGCAGGAGTTGGTTCTCTCTTTACCATGTAGGACCCAGATTCTGAGTTCGGGTCATCGGGCTTGGTAACAAGAGCCATTATCCTGTAAGCCATCTTGCCAATCCCTTTTTTAAAAATGTATTTATTTATCCTGTATGTGAAATAATTTATTTTACATGTTGAGAAAGCAGAAGAGAGATATGACTAGGCCTCAAGTACCTGAATGATGGATCAATACTAGGATAGACAGGCAGGCAGACAAACAGACACAGACAGACAGACACGTAATTGGAGCCAGATAATGACAGGTATCTATCTTTTTTCATCTCTTTCCTCTTCTGCTTTTCTTTTTCTTTTCTTTTTTTTTTTTTAATCATCTAAACCTACAAAGTGGTCTTCATTACATCTCTCTGAAAGTGCAAACTGTCTTTAAAAAGAACAGTAAAAATTCACACTGAAGGGAAAGCAACCAAGCAGGCAAACTTTTTCGGTTGGTTTTAAAATCAAAGCTCCAAAATGGCAAACAAAAACTTGAAAACTTTCAAGTTTATAGCCCAAACCCTGGCTAAAAATAGGAACTGTAGTCATGCGTGGAAGAATTCATATGCAGTCTCTGTAGAGCTGTGCTCTCGGGAAAGGAGAGATCTGATTTCTGAAAATCTGTTTCTCAAGCAGGATGAATAAAATATCTTAAATATTTTATTGCAAGTGCCAAACATGGCAGATGGCATTTGCATGGGGATTACATAACCATGCTGAAAGCCAGCCATAAAGCTCAGAGAATACGCTCAAAATGAGAGTGTCTCTACCTCACCTCTCTCTAGTGAGTGGCTGTGCTCTCTTACATGGAGGGACATAGCCTGATGGGCCAGACAGACACAGCAGGGAAATTCTGACTTAAGGATGGCACTGAAATTGCTGTACAGTCACTTGCTGGTGTCTGCTTGTGACTGCAGACACCCTAGAGTCAACAGAGCAAGTGAATTCCAGAAGGATCCATTTTGAAATTTTTACGAATTATTTCAGTGAAACACTCAAATTTTCAGCCCAATTAAATTCTTTAGAGACCCAAATTATAGTTAATGATCAGTTCAGTGGCTAAGTCAGTGCTAAGGTTATTGTTTCAATAGGTATTTTGTATAAATGAAACCTAAATCAGTGAATTTCTATTTTAGATATAGTGTTACTCTCTGTTGAAACATGAGGGGATGTTGTTTTCCTTCTAGAAGGCCCCGTGTCAGTCACTTTCCACCACTCTCACCTTCCATAACAACCTACAAGAAGGAAATGTTTATTTAGCCTTCATGGTTTTCAAGGCTCAAGTGCATATACAACTTCTGGTGGAGGGGACAAGCAAAGCTGCCCCCTCACAGCTGCCCAGAAACAACGTGGAAGAGAAAGGAAGGGTTCAGAGTCCCAGGAGCCCCTCAAAGGTACCCCTCACCCCATAACCCAGCTCCAATCCACTAGGTCTAGTCATGGCTCTGGGAATTGAGCATAAGACCTTGTGTATGCTAGGCATGTACTCTACCCCTGAGCTGTATCCTTAGCCCTGTTTTTGTATGATAGGGTCTCATTATGTACTTTATGCTGGCCTTCACTTTGCCATGTAGCCTGGGCAGACCTCAAACTCTAAGTCCTCCTACCCCTTCCTCCCTGGAGCTGGGATTACAGGGATGAACCCAGACTCCTGACTAGGCCACATTCCTTAAGGTTTCACCTGCCAGTAGTGTCAATACAGTAGGATATAAAACCTTCAATTTACTTAAGACATTATAAGGAGTGTAGATGTGGGTGTGGGTGTGGGTGTAAGTGGGTGTAAGTATGTGTGTGTGTTGTTTTGCAACCCTGTTGCATGGTTCTTCAATGTGAATGCTATAGATGATGCCATGTTCTAATGTTCCATTAGAACATTAAGAACTATTAAGGTCCAAACCATACCAGACCACAGATTCTTTCTTTCTGACAAATGACCCAACATTCGTTCTACCACAGCATGCAAAGATGTACGTACAGCCTCTTATATGACAAATACAAGTTGAGTAGTTACTCCATTAAAGCACTTTAGTGAGCTATAAATATATTCAATAACATGTGCCATATTTAAAACTATGATTAGCTCTAACTCACATCTTCTAAATTCTGTGTCCAAAATGTGTAGTGTTTTCAGCAATAGGGATTTATCTTTGACCTCTGAGACACAACCAAAGGCAGCAGCAATAGCGTGTGTTGGTTTTGAGTCACTTGGGCCACCCTGACCAATAACTCTAAGAAATGACAAGGAAGTTACACCGTGGTACCTCAGTGATATGGTTGCCTAACCAAGACCCAAATGATGACAATACTATGAGATATGCTAACATGGAAGGAGGAAATCTCAAGGGGTCCCACCCCTAGACAAAGAATGGTGACAAATGACTACCAAGAGAGGGAGAAATAGCCTCTCCCAAGGATAAGTCATCTAATTTGGTTACCCAGTATAAAGTGGTCAGCCCTGAAATCATATATAGACAAGCAGTGCTAAGTAGACTCAACAGTATTTATATTATGTGGCTAGATAGATAGATAGATAGATAGATATAGATATTGCATATATGTAACAATAATAAAGAAAATGAGGCTATCAATTTGAGATGGAGTGGGGGTATGGATGGGAACATGGGAGGGGTTGGAGGGAGGAAAAAGAAAATGGGGAAATAATGTAAGTATACTTTAATTAAAATTTTTAAGTACTTCATAAAGAAAAAAAGATAATTAAATGATTTTTAAAATAAGTATTTACAGTCACAGGCACTGCTGCTATAACTGAGACAGAGACAATAACCACCACTCAAAGAACAGATACCACGTTTCTTCACATTGGACTCCCTGGCCCCGGGAAGATCCGTGTTTGACGCCATTTGTAGAATTCCACATACATGGCATCGTAGAGCATGTAGCTGTTGAGTCAGGCTGGTTTCATTACTATGCAGCACATGTGAGAGCTCTTCAGGCTGCTCCACGAGTCGATAGTTCATTCATTTTTATCCATGAGTAACATTCCCTTGTATGGATACACACCATAGCTGGTAAGCGTTGGGTAGATTTTGGTTGTGAGAAGTAGGACTGGACTACTTCAGGACATATAAGCACAAGTCTGTCCGAGCAAAGGTTTTATGTCTCCTTGGGCAAATTCTAGGGAGGAAATTTTCAGGCCATACAGGAAGTGCGGATCTGAACTTGTAATAAATCACCCTGCCTTGTTCCCAGCTGGGTATACTATTTTTTGGGTTCTCACCAGCAGTGAGGATTGTAGTTGGTTCACACGCTCATCAATATTTGGTTCAGCCAGTCTTTTTAATTTGAGCCGCTCTGGTGATCATATAGTGGTATGTCATTGTGCAGCTTTAATTTGTATTTCCCTAATGACTCATTCCACCGAGCACCAGTCTGTGTGCTTAACATATTAATTCTGGTCACTGGGTTTTATATGGTATATTATTAAGCATTAGAAGGGTCAAGCATTGCCTCCATTAAACATGCCTTTCAATTCAAAGCTATGCACTCCCAGGATTGCTATCTTGGAATAAGACTGTCCCAAAGAAGATCCACATTTGATACAAATGCTTCAGAAGCAAAGATGAATGGTTAAAAAAAAAAGAGAGAGAGAGATTAATCATCTGTCTTTTCTTCCTTACAGGAAAGAGGACAGGGGATGGGGTACGGGGAGAAAAACAAAACCTTTCAGACCACAAATAAAAAGATCTGGGCTGAATTGGTAGTTTCTTCTCTGACAATCTTAACTAGGCACCCCCACATAGCATAGTGTGAGTTCTCCGATGGCCATATGAAATCTGAAGGCTTCGGAACACTAAATTTGACTCTGGAAAGAACCAAATGTTAAGCTACAGCACACATGTTGTTAGGCACTTGCAGGACTCTGGCTTTTTACTTTAGCTTAGTATTTTTAGGTGGGACTCAAAACACCTACCAGGGACTTTTTTTTTTAAACAGGGAAAACATTTTTGTTTTGGTAGAAAATGCACTCGAATCCTAATCATTTGTTGTGGTTTTTACTCTTTTGAGTTGAGATGAAGCTTTCAATCTCCGCGAAGTACAATAAGTCATTCCTATTCATGACATCAAAAACTGGCACCTCTCTGCTTAGCAAAAGAATAAACCCAGTCCACACAATCATCCTCTGCCCCAGGAGCGATGCTGCAAGCCTTCATAGGGAACCGTATCTCTGTGACCTTTCCAGTTCATCACTGTGAACTGGCAGAGACCCTGAGGGCCGCTCCTCCCAGGTTCCTATTATCACTCTAGGAACTGTATATACAGATATCTGCTCTCCATCTGAATAAAGAGGATATTTTTCTAAAGTAGAACATTTCTTCAGAAGCAACTTATATAACAATCTCTCTGTCTCTCTGTCTCTCCCTGTAAAGACATGAGTCAAAACCTCAAGTCACAGACGAGACTATCTTTTTCTAGCCTTGACCTGTACATTGGTCGCTTTGGGGTTGCTGGTTCCGTTACCACCCACCCACCCTCCAAACATTTGAACCCCGCAGGTATGGTTGTAAGCCTGCGATTGAAATCCATGAATCTTTCTAGGGCACTGGATACTTTCTTTCTCATTTAGAAACTATGGCTGATGGTAACTACATCTGTACCAGTCCAGATTCTAGTTTCAATCTTTGAAATGAAGGGAATATTCCATTTTCATGCTTGACATTTCTCTGACAAGCAGATTTTCCACTGTGAGGCATGCCACTTCAAATCTAGGCAGATGTGTAAATGGCAGAGTTTAGCCAAAGACACGGCAGCTGGATATTACACGAGAACATGTGTTTCTCTCCCATGTTAATTACCCCAACTAGGACTGAACCCTCAAAGACCTTTGGCTTGACATTCATCCATCAATCAATCTCATCATAAAAATCTAAACTGCCTAATCAGTTGCAAACCTCAAAAAGGCTGATAAACACAATTATAGGCTTCTCCTCTTACATACTCGTGTGGGGAATCCTTGGTCACAATCTATGTCGATATCCTCGCCCAAGATCTTTAAACTTCCACGTGACTGCTCCCATAGCCAATTCTAATACACCTCAACGTCTTCTTTATTCCTAAGCCAACCCCTAATCCCTTCATCTCTGCCATCAGAGAAAGAAGCAAAAAGAGCCAAGCCTGTTTTCGTAGGTGTACACCCTGTTGTGGGAAAGCAATGACCTCCTCAAGGTCGACAGGAAGTAAGAAGGAGGGAGTCTGAAAGCAGCATTCCCACGGCCCTTAGCATCTTAATCAGCAGACCTACTGACTTTGCCTCTGCTAAAAATAGCACCACACACAACCCATGCATTAGTGATGGGGTATGGACAATACACATGCCTGTGTGCGTGTGCGGGGGTGGGAGTGGGTGTGCATCTCATGGCTATTCACACACATGCACACACACATGTATGTGCTCTCACATACACGTGAACACACACACACACACACACACACACACACTCATGGTTGTTCCCCTTAAGGAAGAAAGAATCCAGGCTGGGCGTGGTGGCGCACACCTTTAATCCCAACATTTGGGAGGCAGAGTCAGGTGGATTTCTGAGTTCAAGGCCAGCCTGGTCTACAGAGTGAGTTCCAGGACAGCCAGGGCTATACAGAGAAACCCTGTCTCAGAAAAAAAAAAAAAAAAAAAAGGAAGAAAGAAAGACTCCCCCTTTTACCTCATCTGCACACACTAAGGCTCATGCCACCTTAGCTGAAGATGCTGACCTTAAGAACACAGTGGAGGTAACTAAACGAGTAAGCCAGCAGACTAGAATTAGAAAGTAGAAACCAGTACGCACATACCAGTCTGCTACACACCTCCCCACCAGTAGAGAGCAGGGATGTCATTATGTGGTCAAGGCTCTCACATTGAGATGCTCATCAATATTTCTTCATGTCTTGCTTCCAGAACAAGTTTATCCTGTTTCCCATAGCAACCCTAGGCATCTTTGCCCTCCTAGTGCAACCCTTTCGCCCAGCTGACTGGCTGCCTCCCAGAGCCTGGCCATATGCAAGTGGCAACCAACTTCCATTGTCCTAAGACCTTCTGTCAACCAAGTCTGGTCCAGGATACATTTCGATGCCTATAATGTCATAGTGATGGCAGAAACACTTGGAGAACACTCTTCAGACCAGTGGTCTTCACCCACTGAGAGAAGAAAAGTGGTCATACTCAAAATTGTCCTAGAAGCTAGAGACAATGGATGGACCTCTGCTAGAATTTTGGATCTTGTATTTCCCATCTTACACACCTTAGGTAAGTTCATGTGTGTGTGTGTGTGTGTGTGTGTGTGTGTGTGTGTGTGTG
>JADRCD010236224.1:0-16084 GCA_019843815.1 Montemys delectorum | reverse complement strand
AGAGAGAGAGAGAGAGAGAGAGAGAGAGAGAGAGAGAGAGAGAGAGACAGGTAGACAGAGACAAAGACAGAGACAGAGACAAAGACAAAGACATAGACAGAGGGACAAGGAAAGGGAAGTTAGTTTCTTGGGTTCTTTTCTGTTTGTGTTTTGTTTGTTTAGGAGAGAGAAAAAAGAAAGGACACAAAGTTGGACGATAGGGAGTTTGGAAAAATCTGAAGGGAGTCAGAAGAAGAGCAAAGTATCAGGATATATTATATGAAATCAAACTTTTTCAATAGAAAATAAAACATCAATATTACATAATAACAGGCTTGAGGCAAAAATATAAAAATGCAATATCAGTTAAATCTATGTGTATACACATGCATAAGAACATACACATGTGTACACATGTATGTGTACACACACAGCATATAGCTAAAGCTAGACACATTGATATAATATGTAACCACAAATATTTTATTCTCTTGCAAAAGGAACTAATATAATAATGTTTTCCTGCTTCAAAAACTAAGAAAAAAATGACAAAAGTATAACTCAAGCAAAGAAGATAATGAAGATAAATAAATACAAAAATAAATTTAAAATACAAAGACAAATTTGATGAATGATACCAAGGATTGGTTCTTTGAAAATTCAATAAAACAGGCAAATATCTGGAAGAGCTAATCAATAACTATAGAAAGGAAAATCATAAGAAACGTCATTTAGGAATGAACAATGACAGAGGAATAGGCCCCAGAGGCTTTTAATCATCAATTTTAAAAAACTCACCAGGTACACAGACGTACTAAAGAATTTCAGTAGATAGGGAACCTTTTCGAGTTCAGGTTCAGACATTACAGATGTGTACAACCTTATCAGCTTAACTCAGGTGTGCTTAGAAATCTTCAAAGAACAGAACATTCTCATTCTGTTACCTAAAAAAAAATTAGGATTTAATTTACTATATTAAGTGATTATAGCTGTGATGCCTCACACTGACACAATGACATGCATACGATCATGCTTACACACATGTATGACAAGGGTGAACACCGCAGGTCACACTGCTAAACCTTAAAAGAACCGTTTACAAATCAGGCCCCTGGTGAGCATCTGGGATCTTGGCACTGGAATACATTCCTAGCCCTCTGATTGATGAGTAGCTCACTGAGCCCAAACTGTTTATGAAAACAGTATGTTTGATGCTAACAGCAGTTTTCCTTCCATCAGTCTGGGATTTCTTTTCTTTTCTTTTTTTTTTCTTCTTGAATATTCCAAGCAAAAACTTGTCGGACAATCAGCCTCCAATAAAGACCTCCGATGTTAAGTCAGTGATCCTCCCTGAAGGGCATCATCTCTCCAGTGTTTCATGCATGTTGCTGGGAAATAAAGAGCATGCCTCACGAGCCACTGAATGCAGACCATCCAGAACATGTACCTCTGGGCTTCTGGACTCTGGTGCATGCACTGTTCTACTATTTCATTCTGTCTTCTGGCTCAAAAGTCATAGCCTGCGCATGAATGCTGTAACATGTGAGTCCCACTCATATCCCTTTGAAATGAGCCAACTCAAATGAGCCAACTGAAGATGGTCAACATAATTGTCAAAGCTCTTACTTGTAGATGCTGAAAATCAATGTAAGACCAGAGCCAAGCTTTAGATTTTAAGATGTAAGTGTTAAAAAATCTAACAAAAGCAGGGTGTGATGCCACATTCCTGTAACCCCAGCACCTGGGAGACTGAGGCAGAAGAGTTGTAAATTTGAGACTATCTTGAGCTGTATCATGTGGCACCCTGTTTCAAAATAAATAAGCAAATCAACAAACAAAAAAAGAATATTCAGTTATTCAGAATATTCAGAGTCACCTAGATAATTAATTATTTTATGACATAATAATTTTTATTAAAGGAATATTAAAAATCCATAACATTTACTATTAGTAATAAGAAGGAGCTAGGAAGATAGAAGGCTTAGTGAGAGACATGCTGCCACGGAACTATGAGGATGCAGAAACCACATAAAGCCAAATGTGGTGATACACATCTGTAATCCCAGAATGCCTGTGACAGACAGGATAGGAGGTACAGCCAAGAGAATCCCTGAAAAATCTCATGGTCCAGCCAGCCTGTCACATACAGCCACAAACATTAAGAGACTGTGCCTCAAGCAAGGCAGGAGGCAAAAAGAGAACCAAGGTTTACCTACTGACCTCCAGATGTGTACCAAGGCACATATATCACGTACTCACACACACACTCATACACACATGCGCGCGCACACACAACACAGGCAGACACTTTTTAAAATACTAAGGGCATTTAAAACTGAAAACAAAAGGGTCTGACATTTAGGAGATCCTGTTTCATCAATGTCGTACAGAAGATGCTCAAACCTGTAGCATCTCCACGTTCAATGGTAAGCCAACTTCCTAGAGCCAGAACCATGAAAACTGAAACCAAATAATTTACAGTTTCTACCATAAGCCACTATAAGTAACATGGGTGGGATTTTTTTTTCTTTCTTTTTACTTTTTAAGGATTTCATATAGGAGTGCTATATTTACATCATTCTCTCCACTGGGAAGTTATATGTGATACAGTAAACTGCATCAGAAAGGAAGAAAAAGGGGAGGAGGAGGAGGAGGAGGATGAGGAGGAGGAGGAGGAGGAGAAATTACCTATCTATCTAAAAAAAAAATTCAGAATTTGGAAAATTATCTGAATATCAGAAAAGTATTTTAAAATAATTAGCCTTATACCACGTGGTAATGGTTAAGAACCACAGAATGAATAATTTTGTCACGACAGTTTATGTCTGTAATCCTACCACTTGGGAGGCTGAAGCAGGAGGACCACTGTGAATTCAAGGGCCTGGGATACACAGTGGATTATACAGGCCAATCAAGGCTACAGAGTGAGATTCTGTCTTTTAAAAACTAATGAAAAAAACAAAACAAAACAGTAAGGTAGTCCATGTACAAAAGCAAAAAACAACCTACCCTACATAACATCTAGAAATAGCCTTTTAAAGCATCATAAATGATCCATAAAAAGAAAGCTCAGAACTCAATTGAATATACAATATAAATCAAAAGTTATTTTGCCGATGACAATGGTTAATAGTGTTAAGATACTACCTCAAGATAGTTTATAGTTTTAATAAAACAGGAAGCTGAATATACAATGACAAGATCCTGTATAAAAATAGAAGTAGAGCTGGAGGGATGGCTCAGCTGTCAGAGTGCTTGCTGCTCTTGCAGACAACTGGAGTTCAGCTCCTAGCACCCACAACAGACAGCACACAACTGCCTTTAACTCCAGCTCCAGGGAATGTGACTACGCCTTCTTCTGGCCTTCACAGGTACCTGCAGATACACATAAATGAAGAGAAAAATCAATCTTTAAAAAAAAATCAGGGCCATGTTTTCTTGGAAAAACCAGTCCTTCAAGTATACCTATGGTAGGCAGCCCAGTATGGCAGACTGCTACTTCTCAGACCTGCAGAAGTCAGGCTACCGTGTCTTCCAACAACCAAGAGAGTAACACCTAACTTCTCCAAATAACTGATCCCAAGTCACCAAGACATGGTTATCACATGATAGCTTCTCTCCTTTTGGTCTGGCATCTAACAGGATAAGTCAAATGCGCAACCCCAACTGATAAGTATTTCTAGGAACTCTAGAGCTTCCCCAGGATACAGCCTCCAACTAGACACACCCGAGCCCTTCCCGACACAGCTTCCATGTCTCTTCTGCCTGGGAGTCTCTTATCACCAACACACAGGTGTTGCTTGTTGCTCCTTGCTCCCACAAGGTTAGTCTTCGTTTCCACAGATGTGCAGACGAAAATTCCACTGAGGGCTCCTCTTAACCCTAGTGAAATAACTTTCGAGTACATCTTAAAGAATAAACATCTGAAAACCATCAAGAACACTAAGAAATACAAGTAATGAGCAGAGACTAGCACTGTCGTGTTTAAAACCAGTTAGTGAGACAATAGACATTCAATTGCTAGACTATCAGTATGCGACTTGACAAGGCAGCTCAATAAAACACAACATCAAGCCTAGGGCCGATAACTAATATATGTGAATGTTCGATTAAAAAGTTAGTCAACACAGGTTAACAAAAAAAAAAAAAAAAAAAATGAGAAGTGGTACTGTCAATAAAGTTCTGACAATTTGGGAAGGAATTGTCATTTAAACCTCATCTCAGGGATCTTCCAAAGTATACCACAAGGACACTTACTATGTTCATAGCAGCTTTATTTGTAATAGCCAGAAACTGGAAACAACCTAGAGATCCCTCAATGGATAAAGAAAATGTGGTACATCTACACAATGGAATATTACTGAGCTATTAAAAATAACAACATCGTGAAATTTGCAGGCAAATGGATGGGCTAGAAAAGAACATACTGAGTGAGGTAACCCAGACCCAGCAAGACAAACATGGTAAAGAGGATACTAGCCATAAAGAACAGGATAACCATACTACCATCCACAGGTCCAAAGAAGCTAAGTAACAAGGAGGGCCCAAGGGAGGATGTTTGAAGGGAAAATAAAATAGACATGGGACTGGCTGGAGGGAGAGAACTAGGTAGGAGAGGGAGTGGGAAGGGGAACAGGAGGGATCAAGTGTGGGGAAGACAGAGGGAGAAAGAACTGGGAGAGAGATCCAGAATCAGTAGGAGGGCATCTCTGGGGTGAGCTAGAAACCTAGGACTATAGAAACACCTAGGAATCTATAAGGGGGACTCTAGCTAAGACTCCTAGCAATAAGTCATATGGAACCTGAAATGGCCATCTCCAGTATAAATAGGCAAGACTTCCAGTGGAAGGATAAGGACACAAACACAGACAAAAAGAAAGAAAGAAAGAAAAGAAAACCTTAGATGCACAATTTGTCTGGCCTATAAGATATTCAGGGATAAAATTGGAGCAGAAATTGAGGGAGTGACTCCTGGGGAGACCCCACCATTGGGGTTCAAAATGTAGCTCAGCAGATAAGAGCATTTGCTGCTCATGCAGAGGACCTGAGTTTGTTTCCCAGCACCCATCCCATGGTGATGAAAGCTCACAGCTACCTGTAACTCCAGCTCCAGGGGATTGGACACCATCTTCTGGCCTCAAGAGGAGCCTTTACTTGTGCGCACACACACACACACACAAATAAACGTAAAACTAAATCTTTAAGAAGTATACATGAACAACAGGTAAATAAGGACAAATAAAAAAATTTCAAGTGTAACTTTTTACTTCTAAAATTAGTCATTTACTTAACAATAAGATAACTCAGGGCTGAAAAGAGCTTTGACAGTGCATATGAAGAAGAGAAGGTCTTGCCAGTCAAACAGGTTCACCTAAAACCAGGGAGAAGAAAAAATCACCCATAAAAATGCTAACTGAAGTGCCACTCATAACAAAGGGACAGGCAACAACTGAGACTCTCCAGAACGGGAAATCAGGAAATCAGAGGGACGAATCGTGGCCTTTGAGAGAAAATGTTAGGTACTTGCTTTTCATGTTTATAAAACCTTTTGCGTGATATGGAGAAATGTTTATGTTAAATGTTGAGTTTAAAAAAGCAAAAGACGCACAAATATTCATTTATTCAACACCGTATGATCTCAATTATAGAAACAACTTAACTACATGTATATGCATCATATACATCTATAAATACATTTATATATACCAATACATATATGCATATATATACATATATGTGTATATATATGCAAACTATTCTACATGGGGTGGGGTGTATGACAAACTGTGCCTGGAATGTTAAGATCAGGCTACACATTTTGATTCTTCCTACCTTTTTATCGCTTTCAATTTTCTATTATAAGCTGGAGAGGGAAAACTTGGCTTAAAAAAAAAATGTCTTTTCCTAGGTTTCTTATACCAGTGAGCCAATAGAAGAGATTTTTCTTCAAAGAAAATGGGCTTTTCTTTGAGAGGGCTCAATGTATATTGGTGCCTGGGGTAAAGGGCAACCTGATTAGACACTGTCAAAGAGGAAAGGTTCAGTAGGTAGCTGTGCCCTGTGTTCAGGCCAAGGTGACATAATTATCTTGGAAGAGTCCCCAGAACCTTCCAGAAATCACTTGGTTCTTGCCCTGTGCAGGAAAAGGTAGACTTGAAATCTGTCACAGTAGGAAGCAATTTTTAAGTAGCTTTTTTTTTTCTGACTCTTTGAAAGCAGTTGGATGGAGTCCCACTAACATTTGTGGGTACAAAGGCCTTTTACCTCCTGATGTCACCCATGTGCTATTGAATCCAGGAAAAAAAAAAAAGGCAGTAAATTTTCATGTAGTTTCACCAGGGAGAAATGGAGAGTGATGGATACTTGTAATTGCTAACATTGACATCTTCCTACATCTTTTCATGATTGCCCTCATCATGCCTTGGTTCTCCCTCCCTGGGGAGGCATGCTGTCTGGCTAATCAGGATACAACTGCTTTTTGAACTGCTCCATACATGTGAAACCCAAAATCCATTGCCTTTTGTTTTTCCAACCAATCTCCATACAGTTTATTAGCGCGGAGTCTGAGGGCTCCCTCTGAGACTCCTCCAGCTCTCTGCTAAGTCACACTGGCTAAGAAGGCTTCTCCAGGATGGCAATTCCTGGGACTGTGGTCACCCTTCCCTCTCTACAGATGACATCCATTCCCTCAGTGCTTAGCTCCTCCGACGAAGCTTTTGTGATGGGCCCCAAGGTTCAGTCTTCATGCTTTATTAAACTGATGGTACCACATCTAGCTGAAGCGTGGATCTAGGGATCTTGCTGAAGGTAGGCTCAGGATCTACCCACACAGACCCCGGGGACACAGGCTTCCTCTTATAATTCATGACCAAGACTTTCACTATTACACACCCAAATTCAAAGACCCTGACCAGAAGACCCCCTCCCTCAAGCAATGGCAACCTTTCCAAAGCTAGTTCCAGGAACTTCTCCCTAACTCTCTGAGAACTCCTGATGATTCCTGGTAGCCATTGCCTGCTCTTCTAAGCTAAGGGTCTCTTTCATGGGTTGGAAACACAAGGAAGATCATAACATACAAGTGTGGCTGTGCTCCCGTACAAACGTTCTATTTTCATAACAGTGACAGCTGCCCTCCTGTTCCCATTAACAGACTAGAACTTTCCCTCTGTCCCTCTGTATCTTCTAGTCATTGCTCTCTTCTCAATCTTTATACTCCACAACAACATTCAGAGAACAAGAGCTAATATGAGGCTGTACAAGAAGTCAGAACATTTATTTGGTGGCCATTTTTTTTTTCCCAACTAGGACACAAACAAATCCTGGTGCCATCCACATATCTGTCTTCTGTGGGCAGAAGACAGTGCTTTGCTCAGAGACAGTTTGGTGACAATGGCCAGGACATATGGGGCCTTGATTGCATCATCCTGAAGGTGGTTAAGGGAGTCTGAGCTAATCAAGGAAAAACCAAGCCACATGTTTTATTGGAAAAACACAGAGGTGGTTGAGTCTCTCATACCATGAGTTGCCCATAGGGAGACCCAGGAACTGCTAGGAAGGAGTTTTGTATCTAGGCAATGTCCACAAGCAAGAGAGTAAGAGAATTCTCAATTCTGAAGGCCCCATCTTTTAATGATCAGAGGATACTAGGTAGTACCTCAAAAAATATACAAGGCAAGCAGGCCCATTTAAAATAGCTAAATATTTGATTGTTGTGACTATTTTTAAACTCACTGAATATATGGAATTTGCATTTGGTACCAACAACCTTAAGAACCAATGGGTCTTAGTCTGTAGTGGAGAAGTAACCAATGCAAGGGGAGATGCTCAGAAGCCACCTAAGGCCATTTAGGTAACAGATCCTCATCTAGTCATCAGGGACATGCCATCACTACCTAGAAAGAGATGTTGGTCACTTGTTCTTGGGGACAGCCTCTTTGTTCCCCATCTTCACAACCCCCAGCCTCCAGTGGTCTATCTGACTGACAGTTACTGGGTGATGCTGGAGAGAAAGGGGAAATCTTGGTAGAGAAGGTCTTTGGTTGGGCCCCAGGCCTAAGATCCAGCAACAGCAACAGACCAACATGCCACCTTCATGGAATCACTATACACTCTTGTTTGGAGGACAGAACCCTCTCCCCTCTGTGACCATAGGATCTGCTACTCAAGTAGTGGCAACCCTTTCAGGTATTTTTCCAAACAGAAAATGGGTTTTTCCTCCTCTGTTTAAACACAGGCATACTATTCACACATACCAAGTACATACTAGACACCACAACATCACACACACACACACACACACACACACACACACACAGAGGGGGGGGAGGGAGGAGAAAGGGAGTAGTGGTCTGAATGAGATTGAATCCCCTAGTCTCATATATTTTAATACTTAGCCCCTAGTTCTTAGAACTGTTTGAGAAGGATTAGGAGGTGTGGCCTTGTTAGAAGAGGTATGTCACTCACAGCGGACTTTAAGACTTGACTTCTGCCAATCAAAGTGTTCTTTCTCTCTGTCTTGTGGTTGAAGATCAAGATGTAATCTCTCACTCATTCTTTCTTTCCACAATCGCAGACTTTAACCCTCTAAACCCACAAGAAAAATTAAGCAAGCATTTGTTTTATTTGTTTGTTCATCAATTTGTTTGTTTTTTATAAGTTGCCTTGGTCATGGTGTTTTATCACAGCAATAAAAAACAAATTAAGATACACACTGAGTACATAGCACATACCACATACATACTAAGTGCACACCATACTACACACACACACACACACACACACACACACACACACACACAAAGCACATACAGACAGACTTAGCCATCCAGACTCTTTCTAAGCTACAGGCAGAAGCTAAGCATCAGAAAGCAGACATTTAATTGTGAGATTTTCTTCATCTTATTCAAGGTCAAATGTAAAAAAATAATAATAATAATAGTAAAAGTTTTTAAGCCTTCCTTTTAAAACAGAGCCTTTGCATCAAATGTCATCAGACATTAATTTGTAAGGGAAAAGTTGTCCACAGAACATTTAGTGAAATGCTTAATAATCATAATTCCTAGGAGAATATTTCTTTTAACCTAGTCAGGTACAAGGAGATTTAAAATTTAAGAAGTATCCGGTCATCCCATAACCCTAATGAGAAATTATTCCTATAATGTACTTCCTAGGAGGTAGACATCTAATGGCTGCTCTGTGGCGTTCCTCAGAAGACAACAGCACGATTTCTCAGAAGATACTCTCAAAAGGAGAAGCCAGGCAACAGTATAAAAGGAGCCAATTCCAGAGAGAGGCTCAACCTCTCAAGTTGAGAATCATCCCCCTACCTAAAGTGAACTAAATTGCAGTAACTCTCTCAGTGATTTCATTCATCTTCCTCCTCCAGTCTTATCTCAAAAAACACTCCTAAGAGTCCAGTCAGAATGTAAATGGTATTCTGTTGGTTTGTCATTGTGCTTAATTAATCGTCCAGATGCATCTATCGCCTGCCACTGTACCCAGGGACAGGCAAAGGATCAAGTAGTGTCCATCCATTTTTACTAGGTTCATGGGGAAAATATTCTGCAGCCCTGTATCCAGGCAATGTGACAATTTTTTGTCAGTTTTCTTTTCCCAGTGGGTGAAATTTAACCAATACTTTGTTAGTGGAGGTCTGGTCATCCCCTGGGGGAAAATTACAGGAGTAAAGATATAACCTCTGCCATGCCACATACTTGCTTAAAAGACTAGAGTCCTAGGTCTCGACTCCATTTTAAAATTAGGCTTTAAAAGGAATAGACTTGCTACGATAGATTTAAGGGGCATGAAAGCCTACGTTCACTTACGCTTCTCAAAATTACAGTGAGCAGGAATATTTCCATCCTATTACAGTCTGAAGGGGGGAAAGAAATCTCCTGATGTACAAAAGCAAAGCCATGGTAGGGCATATGCTAATAGCATTAGGTTTGCCTTACTGAGATTCACACACTCACCTTGTTATGAAAACACCCCCCTCAGATTAAAACAGACATAACTGGTAACAGGAAATCGATAATACAGGGCAGCTGGGCTGTCCCTGTCATGTTTGTCTCCACATTTCCCCTGAAGGCTTTTTCTTTTTCTAGGACAGTATAAGCCACTGTAAAATCTGCCTGCTCCGTCATTTCTCTCTTTAAAGGAGAAGTCTGCCAAAGCAATGTAGTCCATTTGGACAGACTTTATTAAACAACTTCATCCATCTCTGCCTGCCTCGTGTGGCCTAGCAAATCCTAATTAATCAATAAGCATTTATTGAGTGTCCTAATATACATACGAGTCCTGAGTCAGGTGCTCTGGGGCCTTCACGGACCTCATAAGAAAAACAAAGCACATTGCCTTATGGAGGGAAGGCTTCTGGATGGGATGAATTAGAACTTGAGAAAGTAGTCACAGCTAGGAAGTCCCTGAGCTACAACCCAGAGTTTCAGTCTGTGCTAGTCTACTTGAGTGGCCATCAGAAAGAACCACAAGAGCAGGGCAGTGGTGGCACACGCTTTTAATCCCACCACTTGGGAGACAGAGGCAGGCGGATTTCTGAGTTCGAGGCCAGCCTGGTCTACAGAGTGAGTTCCAGAACAACCAGGGCTATACAGAGAAACCCTATCTTGAAAAAAAAAAAAAAAAAAAAAAAAAGAACCAAAAATCAGATAGCCATGACAAAATAAAGATGTGACAACACAACCCACCTATGGTTTCTAGAGTCCAAGGTTTTACTCTGAGGCAGCTCTCCTGTTGCAGGATATTTGATCACACTGTGAACCCCAAGATTGTGTTATTTACTGGAAAAAAAAACCTGTATTAAATTGTGGTAGAGTTCAGCCTTAGCACACACCTTTAATCCTTGAATATTGTAAACAGGATTTAAAAAAAGTCAACCATAGGTCAAGAGGTGAAGCAAGCAACCAGTTGACAGGAAGTAAACATAGGATTATTGAGGAAAAACCAGACAGAGTAAGAGGGAGTCAGGAAGACTGGAGGCTAGAGAGACACGCAGGAAGTACAAGGGAGGGACATTCATTTTGAAGGAGATCTTTTGAGTTGTGAGACGAGTATTCCTTCTGGGCTCCTGGCTGAGGAGGAAGGCCAGCCGGGTATGTTCTATGTCTCTCTGTGCTAGGAGGCTTTCTCCCCAGTATCCGGCTCCTGAGTCTTCACTGGTAAAATCCACCAATTGACTTTTTGTTAAAATTACAACCCTCTCCTCAGCCGGAAGGGGGCTGTTTGGTTTGAATATACAACCTCACCTCACAGGCCTGTGGGTTTGAATACTTAGTCTACAGCCAGTGTGGCCACTTTGGGAAAGTTTTAGAACCTTTGTAAAGGGGAGCCTCCATAGAGAAAGTGCATTACTGTGGGCAGTTTCGCAGCCTCGCCTTGGCTCCGAGTGGCACTCTGTTTCTTGGTTAGAGTTGTCATGTGACCAGCTGCCTTGTGCTCCTGACTCCACCCTTTCTCCCCAGAATATTGGACTGTATGGAACTGTGAGTCAAAATAAGCCCTTCGGGCAGGTGAGTTGACTTGTCAGGTAAAGACGCCTGCCACTGCCAAGCCCGATGCCAGAACTACACAGTGGGAGGAGGGCTAGAACAACACGGGGGGGGGGGGGGGGGGGGGCTAGAACAGGCTGCTGGAAAGCTGCCTCTGAACTCTGCACACATGCCACGGCATGCTCTCCCTCACATACACACTGTAATAACAAATCAAATAAGTAAGACACCTTCCTCCCTTAAATTGCTTCCTGTCAGGCATTTGGTCACAACAACGAGTCCAATACCAAGTCCACCCATCTCTTCTTCCCTGTCCTCTATGAGCGCACATAGAACATCTATATTTCTTTTTTCTTATAAGATCTTAGTTATATAGGGTATCTCGACCAACTCTAACTTAATATAATTACTTGATCTCCAAGTAAGGGCACCTGCAGGTTATGGCTTCAATATATGGACATAGGAAGAGCATAACTAGGCCCATAACATAACTGTCTTAGTCAGGATTTCTATTCCTGCACAAACATCATGACCAAGACACAAGCTGGGGAGAAAAGGGTTGATTCAGCTTACACTTCCACATTGCTGTTTATTACCAAAGGAAGTCAGGGCAGGAACTCAAGCAGGTCAGGAAGCAGGAGCTGAGGCAGAGGCCATGGAGAGATGTTCCTTACTGGCTCGATACCCCTGGAGTGCTCAGCTTGCTTTCTTATAGAACCCAAGACTACCAGTTGAGAGATGGTACCACCCACAAGGGGCCCTCCCCCCTTGATCACTAATTGACAAAATGCCCCACAGCTGGATCTCATGGAGGCACTTCCCCAACGGAAGCACCTATCTCTGTGATAACTCCAGCTTGTGTCAAGTTAACACACAAAGCCAGCCAGTACAATAACCTACTATTGGGGTGGGGAAAATTGGTAGGGCTCTCACATTGAAAAAGGCAAATGGACAAAGTCGGTGTAGTGACTCCAACACTTAGTACCTGGAATCCCAGCAAGGGAAACTGAAGCACCAGGACACCCAATTCAATATCAATCTGGGATATAGAGTGACTACAAAGTCAACCTAAGCAACTCAGTAAGAACTTGTCTCAAAAATAAAATTACCTGCCCCATAGGTATAAGGTCTTAGGTTCAACCCTCAGTACTAAAAGGGAGAGTCATGGGAAAGAGAAAAAGTAACTCAAACTGTGAGTTAGGATTAGGTTCATCTATGAATAATTACCAAAATGTCAAAGTGACAAAATGCAATAGAACATGGCCCGTTACTTCTCATGTTAAAATGGCAATAAATAGTCCCAAACTGGAATTGTACTCCATGGAATCAGGAACCTACATTTTCCGTTTCCCTTTCTAAGGTTACCTTCTTGTCAAAGATGGCTGCCATTAAGTCTACATTCTACTGTGTTGATTCTATTGTCAGAAAAGCTATCCCCTCACAGTTTTAAGATGGTTGATGCGTGCTCAAGTCTTTTCCGTACACCTTAAATTCAGGGAGAAAAAAACCAGCAGAAGTTTCTCTCCTTGCTCAAGTAGACTAGCTTGACAAAGTTTTACTTGTATTCCTTGATCCTGATTAGATACCATGGCAATTGCTTTGACCCGTAAGATGTGATGCCCTGGTAGGCTCGGGTTGGCCATCTACCTACTAATGCTCCCAGAGTGTGGCTGGGAGGGGCTCCAGAGGGAAACTGTAGTTTTTAGTTTTTAGTTTTTAGATATTTTCTTTATTTACATGTCATATGACTTCTCCTTTCCCAGTTTCCCCTCAAAAACAAAACAAAACAAAACAAAAAACCAAAATATAAACCACAGATGCACGCAGAGTGTTAACCATGTATTGCAGGTATATACTTTGAAACTTAGAGAATCTGGTCCTTGTCCGACTGGGTACTGGAATTCAAACTCTGGCTTCAACAACAAACATGGATAGTTTCAAAACGATGGGCTATCACTATAGGATGGAGCAAAGTGGAAAACTTCCTGGGAGAGGCGGATTAATGAAGGATAGATAAGACCAGGTGCACCCCTAACCTGGGAACCTGACCTACATTAAGAACATGACAGACAGGACAGCCTGAGAATTGTTATCCCAGCAAGAAAACAAATAGTTCTCAGGATCAGCCACTATCACTACCTTTTTGCTTGATTCTCAGATTCCTGATACCTCTGGGAGAAGAGGGAGTGTTTCCCAGTCAAATGACTTTGGGGAAACCATTGTGAGCCCTTTGGGAAATCACAATAGATACCAAAAACTAACTCCTCTAGAAAGTCCTGGAAGAGGCCATAATAATGTAGCATAGGCAGTGTTCCTTAGGATTTCTTGTTGGTTCATTCATTCTGAATATTTATTAACATCATGAATATTTTCAGAAATCGCTGTATTTTTTAAAAACACACCATGGGACATAGGGTCCTCTGACTGAATTTCAGGTTTTATTTCCAAATAGAAAAAACTGAAATGCAAAGAGATTGACAGACATGAGCACTATTCTCTAGCACGTGGATGGAGGCTCTGGGATGAGAAACTGGTAACCTTGTGTCCAGTTCATTTGGTCTCAGCCTGTTTGTAACAGGCAGCATGAAAATGGTCCTTTCCAGAATCCCCTTGTATTAAACCTTATTACACTGCGCATGATCAAATGTAACTTTCTCTTTTGACATTTCTGTTGTCACTGGGTAGCTCAAGTAGGCTCATCAAAGCAGATAACTAGTTCCTGAGTGTATTGTGTGCTTGCATGCATGCATGCATGTGTACATGTATGCATTTCTTTTTGCAGGTTTTTGCAGTCATCTATACCAAAGGCAATCACCCAGTAAAGACACAAACATCCAATCAAAACGGGCCTGGGGAATCTTTCTGTGCCCTTTACTTCCTTTCTATGGAGCAGAAATACTTATCAATCTATCAAGGAAAGTTTGTTGAGTGTTTCCTATGCTCTTGGTGTTGTTCTAGACCAGTGAGTCTCAACCTATAGGTCACAACCCCTTTCAGGATGAACAACCTTTTCACAGGGGTCACCTAAAATAAAACCATCAGAAAACAGATATATACATTATGAGTCACAAGAGTAGCAAAACTAGCTCTGAAATAGCAACAAAAGTAGTTTCATGGTTGAGAGGTGGGGCGGTCACCACAGCATGAAGAACCGTATTAAAGGGTGTGCAGCATTAGGAAGGTTGAGAACCACTAGTCTAGACCATGTGGTGTAGAGAGCCGTCCGAACCGCACCCTAAAGATGGCAACGGCTGGCCGAGAGCTTTGAGATAAACAACTCCTTATTTGGCTTGAAGGTTGTGCTTCTGAGTGGCCTGATCTTACATGTTTTCCCTGGCCTATGGAGAGATGACACGTGGCATGAGTTCATGGGCTCCTACTAGGAGATATAAGCTGTGCCCGGGTAAGGATCTCGGGCTCACCTCCACACAATGCTGCCTGTAAAGTATCCTGAGTAAACCACTAAGAGAAGGAACCGGTTGTGTCGTGTCTTAATTCCTGTTGGTCAGGGTTGGCGCCGCGCAGTGTGGGGCCCGAAAAAGCAACGGAACACTAATCCAGTCTGCTAAAGATGTACTGTGCATGAAGTATTATGAGAGGTAGCAAGTTAAATAAGCTGTAGTTCCTTCTTCAAGAAGTCTGCTGCCTGCTGAATAATCCCAGCCCCCAAATAAGTGACGGACAAAATGGGCTCAAAGAGAGGTAGTCATTTGTCCTGTGGTTAATGGGGAAGGGAGGTGTTCTCTTCAGCATCCAGGGTAATTGCATCGGGCTGGAGTGGGTGGCGGGACTCTCTGCAGGTGAGAAAAGCAGAACTCTGAGACGCCTTTTGAGCTCCCAGTCTTGCAGCTGGACACAGGAAAGCCTCCAGCAGAGTCTTAAGAGGGCTGCAAATCAGAATCACGTGGGGATGCTTGACAATGCAGGTACTTGCAGGTCCATCCTGACCGGCTGGACCAGATTCTTGAGGCTTGGGGCTTTAGGGCTGGATTTCTCCTCTTCAAACTTCCCTGGAGAGAGTCAAGCTTGGTCAGGTTGAGAACTGCTGGCCTCGGGCTTTTGTAAGGGGCCAAACAGGAAGAGAAGACGAATACAGCTGAGGTAAATAGAAACCTGCGAAATCGTTGGAGTTTAGGGGCGTGGTGGGAGAAGATCCTTACAAGAGGCTACACAAAGGAATCAGTGAAGGGGGCTGTAGAAGATCGTCAGAGAGGCATTCTTTGACTGTACTGCAGCTATGGCAGAATATTTGGACGTAAGTGATGTTTAAAGGGCAAAGATTCATTTGGTGTGTAGTTGCAGAGTCTGAAGCGTCCAAGAGCGTGACATCTGTATCAGGAAAGGACCGTGCGGTGCCATGCCATGGTGGAAGGCAGAAAGAGAAGGGCACCTGTGTGAGAGAAGGTCAATCTTGCTTTTTAAGAAAATATTCTCTTGCCACAACTGACCCATTGTCTCAGTAAAAACATTAACCCTGATGGCAGAGTCCCATATGGCAGAGCCCTAATCACCTCTTATTGGGTCCTTATATCTCAGTACTCAATTACATTAGCCATCAGGATTTCAACCCTTGAACTTCAGGGCCCACATTTAAATCATTC